>NCVS01000276.1:269427-385801 GCA_003055095.1 Goniozus legneri
GGGGGGAGAGATAACGAAAGAACAAATTGCGAGTAGAACTTTTTCAATTAAAGTATCGACCTACGCCCGGCGGCATGGCTTCCGTCTTTCTCTCGCGTGCCGACGACCTTCGACGCGGTGAGAAACGACACCGAGAGAGGACGATTGCCGGAGTGGCAATTTTATTTCGTCCTCTTTCCCGTCGTCTCGCTAACTCACCCCTAACAACAGAGATATTCGACGTTTAAAAATTAATGAAAAAAAAAAGAACAAAAAACACCGAGGGAAGAAAGAGCGAAAGCACTAATAACTCGAAATACACCACGACGTATAGTCGCCGAATCGTTTTTCGTAATTAGAAAAGTTGGAAAATTTTCGTCACGCTCGTTAATATTTTCCTCTCGGTTTTCCCCCGTTCCCTCATCACAGCGCAATCTCTCTCGCGAGCGCATATTCAAAAGGAAAAAAGACGAAGGAAGGGGAACGAGTCACCGATGCCGACGAGGTAGCAAATTGATGGTGCATCGACAGAACGGTTTTCTCGCGCTTTTCTATCTCGCTTGCCATGTACTGGGTGTTCGAAAATGATCGAATTACCTCGATGTAGCAGAACAAAATCGAATAACAACTTCGAAGGCACGTTTGTCGATAACGCGACCACCCCGTATGTGCTTGCGTCCTGACGCAAAATCCCATTCCGAATTTCAATTTTTTTTTTTCTCGATTAATCACCACCAGCTGGAATTCCATAAAGTCGGGCGTCGATCGTTTGTTATTTCTCATGTTGCAATCCCGTCGACGGTTATTAAATCGCGTAAAACTCGAAATTAACGCCCCGAAATCGGGCAACAAGGGCTGACGTACCTTACGCGGGAATGCACCTACGCTCGTTATTTCTCGTTATCGACGCGCGTTATTGCACGAAATGAACGCGAAAAGATTCGCCGACATCGGGACACGCAATCGCGAATGTAACGCGAACCCGATCGAAAGCCAATGACTCTCTCTCTTGACAATCCTCCCAGCGAATATTTCGTCTCGTGATTCACGGCCCGACGAGACTGCCAAAATCCATTCGGCTTGAGTGAAAAATCAAGCCGTGGGTCGTAAACGTCGGTGAATTTAACGAGTCACGTTGAAATAACGGAGGGGTGAATGGAATAAAAGAAAACAACCGCTCTCGAAATCCAGGAGGGAAGGTAATGAGCGAATATTTCTCGATTCCGAGAAAATAACGAAATCGTTCTCGTTCGAGAGAGAAATAATGGGAGGCGAGTGCGCGACTCAAACCGCGAAAGTCGTAAACGTAGCGAGAGGAGTAACAAGTCGCGATTAAATGCTGGTTATAACGAGAGTAAATAAAATAAAAAGCCAACTTAGGAAAGGAGGAGGTAAAGGGAAGGGTGGATGAAATATCACGGCACAAAAGACGCCCGAGAGGAAGCTCGCATACAGTAAAGCGAATAAGTTAGCGATGATGAAGCGCGAATGAATAACAGGCAAGAGTACGGCGTGGAATAAAGGACGCTCGAGAGATTCCGTTAAGGTTATGCGATCTTCAACTGACTGGGTGAAAACGAGATCGTTTACTGCACGCAAATCGCGCCACTCGAAATTGTGCGTTAAATCTCGGCGGATATCGTCCTTGGGTATACAATTAGTGGGATGAGATTCAATAAGGCAGTATTTATACGGAACATGGGGCGTGGTCCGATTGCTTTGGTTCGCGTTTTAATGAAAACGAACCGAAATATTCTCGTACAAGCTCACGAAACGCGCGATTCCTTTGATCAGAGAAGCGTTTTCCGAGCACTTAACCGCGTATTTTAACATCCCAGGGCCGCTTTGAGGGGCCGATGTGTGTACATGAAATGTAAACCAGGGAGACCATCGAGAGAACATTAATGTTTTATTCACTTATGTAGGATTCGACAATTAGGACAAAATTCTTATCTCTTTCATTCTTTTTTATTTCTTTTCAATTAATATTATACTCATTTATTTATAATTTATGCCGATGTTAATATGTATATTCTTACAATTCTCCAAGCATAATATCAAGAAATTTCGAATGTCTCACCTGGCCGACAAATTTTATATTAGATCACTGAGCACATTCGATGGTAACGAGGACCGTAATAATTGACACGGCCAACTCTCCATGCGTAACTTTCCACTTGCAACTTCTGACGAGAGAATCTTCCGGCGAGTTCTCTAGACTTCGAAGGTCGTGGGGGTTGATTGGATGCATCGCGAGACTGGCTATCTCTCTCCCTCTCGTTCTTGGCTTTTGTGTTACCGAGGAAGAGAGAAGTATAAAGTCCTACGACCTCACGTCGACAACTGTTATCACGTACTTCGGGTACGCGTCGCGAAATTACTATTATCGAAGTGCTCTTTATCTTTTTCTTTCATTCTCTTTCTCTTTCTCTCCCTCTCCCCATCCCTCCCTCTCTCTCAACAGTGTAAAATAAATGTTTGTCTTTTGATAACGCAATTTATTCCGTCGATAGCGTAACGCGCTCTTGGATCGGAAAATACGAAATTTTCTCCGTCTATTTCTCTATCGTCGACTGTGATATAGCGATAGAAGAACTTTCGATAGAGCGAAGAAATACACCGAAAACGATATTCACATTTTTCAAAGATTACAAAATTTAATACCAAAAAAATTCTAAATTAATCAAATATTTATAAATAACGTTAAAAAGTTTAGCGAATTCGACGAATTCTTTGCGAAAATGCAACGAACAAATTTTTAGAAAAGAAAAAAATTAAAAGAGAGCTGAATAAAGCATCCCATAGAATCGAATATTTCTATATTTGGAGCTAGGGGGAGTGGGCAGTTGGTGGAACCGCAAATACCCCGGCAGATCGAATTTGTGGTGTATACGTGCGAACGACCGAAAATTCTCGGAGCGAGTAACGGTCTGACCGCTAGTGGAAAGCAACGCGTGGTTCCTACAATATTGAGCGTTAATTCTAGCGTAGCCCGTAAGGGAATCGAAGTTGGTAACGGTGTTTTCCACTCCCCTTCCCCCCTTCCACATCTCTTTTTTCTCTCTTTATCTCTCTTACTTCCCCTTTTTTTACGCGCGTGCAGGTTTTACGACACACGCAGCATTTACGAGTTTCATTCACCCCCGTCGTTATGAATGGCCGAATAAAGCCCACAGGAAATTTTACGATTGTATAAAGAATCTAGTTTCTCTTTTTCGTCAGAGTCCCAGAAATTTTCACTCTGATAATATTAGTTTTTCCTGCATATATATGAATGTACCGCTCGCTACATTTTCTTTCCATTTTTGATAAATCAGTTTTAATATCATTACCTGTTGCATTTATATTATATTTTTTAAAAATAATACGAGTAACGTTATTTTGATTATCAGTGTGAAAACCGACTTAATGGAGGAAGGGGCCAACTCGACCCTGAGTATAGCGAGGGTGGGACCGCTGGACAGCGGTAATTACACGTGCATACTGACCACGATGCAGGATCAGCCTGCTACTGTGCACGTTCACGTATTGAACGGTGAGTATAGATAAATGATCAAGTTTGCTTAATAATCTTAAGATAATAACCTCTTTTGTTTTGCTATTAATTCGATTGTATTTATGTATCTGAAGTTTGCATCGTTTGAGTCCAACGAAAATTCAAAAATGTTGGTCAAAAATGACCAAAAAAAATTTTGTCGAATTTTCGTCGAGAGTTTCTTGCAGCACGCATAATCGGTAGAGAAACTCGCACAGCACAACCGGTTAATTTATTTACGCTCATGAATTTTCACGCAGTCGGAGTGAGAAGGGAGGGGAGATTTCTCGGAAAAATGTAAATTTCATAGAGAGAACGAGCGAGATAAGTAGCGGTAAAGGTTTTAGCTCGGCTTGTTTAGCGTAAAAGGATTATTCTCGTTCGTAGTCATCGACTCCGCGGTTTTTTTTTCTCTGTATCCCGGTGTAATTTTCCACCCGATGGCGAGCGGGAAAGGCAAACACCGTAATTACGCAACAACGCTCTCGCGCCGTTCCATTTTTCGAAAACTCCGGTACAAATAATCGCGTCGTTCGCTGTCGAAACACAGACAAAACATTTCCCGCGCTCACTCGACGTGTCATTTTTTCCCAATTCCTCTGTTCCCCGGCAAAATGACGAGAATTCGATTCTCGTCGCGTAAAAAGCCGGACGGGGATTGGGAGGGAAGAGGGTGAAAAGTTGATCCGAAGGACAGCTCGAAAAAAGCGCGAAAGTAACCGAAAACTCTTGTTGCACTCTCGTTTGCTTTTCGTCTCCGTTGTTGACCGTCTCTCCTCTCTCGTTCGCGAGAGTATACCAAAAGACGAGAGGTGTGGGTGCGAAAAAAAAAGAGGGGGCAGCATTCGCTCGCGCTCGCATACACGCGCCGTGGAAAATTCTCAAGGAGTTCTCGTCTCAAAGCGTGAAATGCAATTTTACGATCCATCCCGAGGAGAATTTTAGCGCAAACTCGGTCAAAGATTCTTGTAGAGCCCCGAACTTCCTCTTTTTTCCTTCTCTTTCACGCGCTCTGACTCCACTCGCCTTTAGAAATCCACTAACAATGGAACACCACGGAGGAATATTTCGTCGGAATGTCGTTAGAAAAGTCCCACGATCCTGTACGCCAAATTGCGTTCGTTAGTTTCAATCTCGTAGCCATTTGATTTTTGCCTGTTAACAACTATGACCATGGACGCGGGAGTCTTTCCTCGTTGTTATAATTATTAATTGGTCTCAAAAAGTTCGAATAGGAGACGCGATTATTGTTTTTCAACATCGCCGAGAGCGGCAAATAAGCTCACCGTGAATTTCGTTTCGACTGAAAATGTTTGTAAATTGTCCACTAATTCGGGCAGTTTGCGTAATTTATTAACGAAATGTTTTATTTGAAAATAAAAATTAGATTAAGTAAATATTCAATTCTTGTAAATATAATCATTAATAAAATATTCGTTTCGTGTTCATGTATTGGTAATCTATGACTGTTCTAAACATTTTCATTCGAAATTTCTTAGCATGTATTTTTTACATTCTTGGTGACAGTGCTTGAGTGTACGTCAATGTTTCAGGAGAAAGCTTAGCCGAACTGCACCACGGTGGTGTTCACGACTATCGCACGCGCGGTTTCCCCTGGATGCTCCTGCTCGTGATGACCGTTATCCTGGGAGGTCCTCGAGTGCTCAGATGAAGAATCGTTGAGGCTCTCGCGACGATCCGCGCCCTCTTCATCCGAACGTCCAGGCGTGACGTCATCACACCGTGATTTCGCGTCCCACGCAGTTGTCGACGGTTTATCGCCCGACCCTTTTGTATTACCGTCGCGTGACGAAAAAAAGGAAAAAAAAATAGTGACAAGTGGACCGGACACAGATTGGACAGCTGCGAAAAAATTGTATTTCTCTCGTTGAAGAGAACGAAAAAACAGGAGAGAGAGAGAGAGAGAGAAAGCAAATGCGAAAAAAAAATTAAAATTTATCTCTCGAACGAGTCATACATTTTTCGGTTCTCCCAGAGAGGGAAGATTAAACCCCGCTCGGTGAATTTATAAATCGCGTCTAGAGAGATTGTCAATTTTCTCATCACGCGCTGCTATAATTGACAAATTATCTCTCTCTCTTTTTCTCTCTCCCTCGATGGGGCTCCTCGAGTCGATTCATCGGATATTTTCGGGACGCTCTGTCTGTATATCTGTATGTATAGTATAAATAAAAATATATTTCAGCGCATAAAACGGGAGCGTGAATTCGCGCATGAGGAATATGCATAGCGAGCGCTGCCCAGTATTGTACATATACATAGCGTGTGTACAAGAGCACACGACAGACCAACCGGGCACGTTCTTCTTCGATTTTTTTTTTTTACGCGCGATAAGCTCGGCGTGCAGAGTGTATCGAGAATAAATTGCATATTCGGGAATGATTTCACTCCCATTTGTATATCTGTTTTTTATCAGCGAGTATATATCATTCGTCTGGCGGAAAAATTATTAAATGAAGTAAATATTCGCTGGAACAGAACGTTTTGATAATTTGATAGAAGATTGTTTCAATGGAAATGATAGATTAGATAGTATATCCTTTTTCAAAATGAATTTAATTCCATTCAACGAAATGTTAAGTCAATAAGGAATTCTGGATACATTTTACACGCTTATCGGTCGCAGATCGATGAAAATCCGTCGCTGAGCCCTCCGGCAGCACCGTCGAGAATCGTGTATCGTTCTACTCGAGCATCGTAAAAGAGAGAGGATAATTTAAAGAATTATAGGCTTGTCCATAGACGGTGTAAAATATGTATAAAGAAAAAGTATACCGACTTATAATAGTGAACTTTTAATCGTAATGTATCATATTATAAATAAGATTGCGTACGAATAACAATGTTTGTAAATTAAAGACAATTTAACGTTATTATTCAGTATATTGAAGAGAAAATTTATTGAATTAAATAAATGTTTATTTGTACGTTCGACTGCATCATTTTTCGAATTAAACTATGAATTTGAAAAATCTGATATTGTTTTTATTAATTAATCATTTCCCCTAAGCTAATTTGTCTTTTTTTTATGAACGTATCCAAATAAATATTTATTTGATTCTCTAACTTTCGATTATGAACGACGAGCGGTGACAGTCCAAGTCGAAAAACGATATCTAAAAATTATTCTAAGAAGGACGAGAACATTAATTTTGTTACACAATTTTTCTCGAGTCTAAAATATTATCGGATTAATTTTTTCAACGCGAGAGCTATCGGAAATATGAGTCCACTGAGGCGTTCACCGTTCCAGTCGTTTTTAATGTGTACAGACGTTGTAATTGTGATAAACGAGGGGAGGAAGGCAGAGCACGATGTCGATGAATAAATTGCACTCTGCTCCCAATAACGACCACGAACGATAGTTCAACGAAGAAACAGAGAAATTATTAATAACGAATATTACGAAAAAGAAAGAACGTTGAGCGCTTTCAAACAAATACGTTGGGTCAAAACTTTTTCCATCGGGCGTCTGACGCGGAAAATTCCGCGGAAAATCGGCGATGCTATCGGCGAAAAAAAAGCCCTTTGCGAGTGTCGGCCGTGTAATCGAATTCCCACACCAGAATGAACCATCTTTCCCTCTCCGACCACGCAACGCCCCACCGTATTCGGCGCGTAGCGAAAAATTAAACTCGCGAGAATTTTTCCAGTTTTCTCTCTCGGCGCGGAAAAAATTATCCCGTCGAACGAGGTAAATTTCGACGTCTGGTTAATTCTCGTCGGTTATAACGCTGTTAATGAATGAGAGAAGAATTTTAAGTACGCGTGAAGAAGAAAAAATGAGATATTATGAAAAATAAATATAATACGCGTTTTGCAAGAAAGTCTTGTTTTATTTCACATCACGAATTTGGTCTCCCTGATAATCCCGTAGGAAGTTCCCTGGGAGTATTCGCCACGGTTGATGTCTTCGCGATAGAAGTTCAACGTGTCTATATTCGTGGTATCATTCTCTTGAACATTTTCTGAAGAATGGAAGTGCTTATTACGCATTTCACGCGGATAGTTATCGTCGTCTGGAAACTTGCGGCTTCGTATATTTTTGGAGCAGAAGTTATAATTGAACCTTGAATATGTTGGAATTATTATTAAAATCGTACCGTAATTCCCTCGGAGTGAATAAATTTCTATTTCAAAAAAAACAGTAACCGACTAGAGCAGTCCATCCGATTGAGAATACCCGGCGCGGCAAATATTCCTCGAATTATATCGTCTATAGACTCTAATAAGACCGCGATGAGGATTAATACTCCCCAGATTTGCTCGCGGCATACAGGAACGACTAATTAAACTGCACACACCATCCATAATCAAGATTGATCGAAACGAGGCGCGTCGACTCTATCGGCGCGTAACGGCTCGTGATGGTTGTTTCAGTCTGCCACAACAGGCTTGTTTCGCTCGGAATGGCTCGACGGTCCGCAAGAAAAACGCGCGGCTTTCGAGACTGAAACTGGACCCGGAAAATCGAAGCTTCAATCTGGAAACTCGATGGGTCCCCCCCCCCCCTCTATCGCTTGTATATACTGCCAGTTTGCCGCATCGAGTGCCACACGAGACGCAATAATGGTTGGAGAACAGTCCGGACAGTTACGCGTTCGTCGACCGTAACCCTTTCCTCTCGCCCTCTTCTGCTCTTCACCGCTCGACTTCTCGTTATGCGGCAAAGTGCACGTACCGTAACTACGTCTGTGGAAATAGCTTTCTCTCTCTCTCTCTCTCTCTCTCTCTCTCTAGTTCCTCAACAATCGTTCCCACTCCATATGTACAAACGCGAAATCGAGCCGAATTGAACCGATCGAAGTGCACCCGGAAACACTATCGATAAATGATCCCGTAAACTGCCTCTATGTTCGCGTTATTTTTTTTCATTCCTCTCTTCGGTTCTCCTCTCTCTTTCTTGTTTGTTTGTCTAAGCGGTGCATCAAAACGCCCCACAAAATCGGAGAACGTTACTTTTTGCAAGAGTTCGAAGCCACGAATTTTCGAGATGTTCGATATATCGAAAATCGATATTATCATAAAATACGTGAGTATATCTTCAAAGTCGATTCTTGCGGTATTTTCATTGAATAGATAGTGGATAGTCCTAATTCGCGAGCGGTATTATCGCAAACTCCCTCTCTCGGCTCGTTCAAATTCGCGGATAGCCAAAAGGCGATCTCCGTCGAACTCGTACATCGTCGAGTTTAAACGATAAGTACACGTAACTGGATAACTGCCTAACTAATTTCACGGTAATCGCGTGTCTGTCCATCTCGGTGTAGAGGGAGGTTATATCCGGTCCGTACCTAGCGGAGCTCGCGCGTGGCTCGAGTCGCTTCACGACATCTACCCGAGTCGAAAAATTTGATCGGTACTTTGGTCCTATTTAATAATCTATTTTTTTACACTCGAGATGTTAAATCGACCTCGCGAGTTGAAAATTTCACTCTTACCTTTACTACGTAAACAACTCTCGCTGGCTGGCTCGTTAGGAAAATTATGTATCTGAAATTTGCATCGTTGGAGTTCAACGAAAATTCGACAAAATTTTTTTTTTTTGTCATTTTTGACCAGCTTTTTTGAATTTTCGTTGGACTCCAACGATGCAAACTTCAGATACATGGAAAATTTACATCGCTCCGACAAGGAGTCAACCAAGCTCCAGTCTCTTAGAAACACTTACACTTTACACATTACACTCGACATTAAGAAACTCGCTAAAAGAAATGAAAACGCGGCCGAAAATACACAGTTGCGATTCGAAAAATTAACCGTTAAACAATTTACAAAACTCGACGCGGGGGACGCTTAAAACCATAATGGCCGCCATACTGCGTGGTGCGCATGCGCTGGATCATGTGACTACGCACCAGGTAGCGGCCATCATGAATGTGAAGATCAGCTGTTTATGTTCCGTACCAAGTTTGTTTACGTGATTTTTTTGCAATTGTTGCATCGAGTCGCGTATACATATTACGATTTTTTTCTGCAAATGTCTCAGTGTAAGTGGATATGTTAGGTGAGTGGAAAAGAAACATCAAGTGGAGCTTGACCGCGGATTTTTCTAACATGCCAGCCACTGACGTTTATGTACGCGAAAAAGGTTAGTGTACATTTTTCGACTCGGATATTTTCAATAATTATTAATTTAAAGATTTCTCATTGAATCATACTTCTGTACGACAAGTAGACACATTTGAAAGAATCAGACTCTTTCATTGAAATGCCAATAAAAAGTTCACGACAAAATTGAATTATTTCGATTCGAATACGAGCTTACCTAACGCGAATTCAGCTTTCGATTTCATATCGAGGACGGGTGTGCACGAACAATCACCGCTAACGAACAAACGTTTGTTTGCCATTTATGACCACAATATTGCCTTCGTTCGGGGTAAGAGGTGAGATAAGAAATCGAAATATTGTTAATAACAAAATTGCGAGTCTTCCGAACGAGAAACAAGGGTTTTCGCGTTTGTCGTTTGCGTGACGCCTTTTGTCGCAAAGCCCCTCTCCCTTTTGTCAGTTACCTGAATTTTTCACGCCCAAAAACGTAAACACAATAACAGCCGCTGTCTGTGACCGAAAAGAATGAGTCGCACACTCTGCGATTGTGGCCAATCGATTCCACAAAATCATAGCTGGCGTACAAAAAGGTTGAACGTATTCGAAATCGGTGAATAGGTATCGATTCTTTTCCAGCGAAAACTGCCTGTTCTCGGATGTGGTTACGAATCGATGAACGAGACAAAATTAATTGGGGTTGGTACCGGGATCGGGCGAACTGCTAACTTTGTTTTTTTTTATTCATTCTGCGCTCATATATGTTGTCATCAAATATATGAATGAATAAGACTACATTGAATGAAATCGATATCGTTTTTTTCGTTTTATGGAGTAGTTTAATATTAGATGAGAAAAGGTCATGAAATACAGAGAACGGCCTACAGAGAAAGATCGCGAATATACGTCTTTTTTCTCGCGGCTCGCAATCGGCGAGTCGTACACGATGTGGTGAGTGCAGGTGCGCCAACGATATCACACCGAAGCCACTCACACGGACGGCTGGACCGGACGAGATAACGCGACATCACGCCGCCGTTATAAATCGTCCTCGCGATTTCATCCGTTTCGCGTTCCGACGTTCCCTATCTGGGATATATTCCTACCGGGATGAAATCGGCCCGTACCAGTTCTTTCTCAGGATCATGAGACTTTTATTCTTCTGAGTACATACGACTCCACACCCGTCCTTGCATTACGTAAAAATTAATGAATATTCGTTGATAATATATTCATTGAGATTTCAAACCGAAAATCCATAAGAGAAAAATAATTCTTCCGATAAATTTGTTTAAAATATTGTTTATAATGACAACGAGTATACATACGGAACTCGAGTGAAATGTGTCGCGAATATCTCAGAGAGTACGAAAGGTTCGCCTTAAATTGCCGCTACAACTGCAATTCAAGGAAATTCACAGACGGCAAATCACCGAGGGGAGAACAACGAAATTGAAGACGGGTTCAGGAGGATACGACTCATCCCGGTTAGCGCGAAAATAAGAAAACTGGTAGAAACAAGGTGGACGAATGCGCGAAAACGCGATACCGTCATTTTCCTCTACTTTAGAATTTTTTATCCCGCATGATTTTTCCGTCAGTTCTAGGTGGGAAGTGGGTGGGTGGAGAAGAGTCGTGAAACGCGGAGAAAATAGCTACCCGCTCGTATCTCGACTCTCTCATTTCGCGCACCTCCCAACTTTCCGCTCGCGTTCAGCAACGAATTGTTTTCGACACGAACAATTGAGCTTTCTCTCTTTCCTTCTTTCTCACCCCTGTACGCGCTCTCATAAATTATTCAGTCATCCAGAATATTACAATCGTCAACGTTATTTTCCGAAAAAAAAAAATAACGTCCCACGCTCGTGGAAATAGCGCGTGAAGAATTGCTCCACGACGAGATATAAAACCCGAAAACTGACCTGATGTAAATCGGATCAATCCGAGACTAAAAAATGCGTGTACATTTTTCGAACCCGGCGTCAAATTAAATTTCTCGGGACGGCAGGAGGATAATAGCGAAGAAAAACTGTACACTCGGGGGAGAAAAAGAGGACGACGTCGGTAAGTTGATAACAAGTAAGGTAATCCGTCACGAGGAGACATAAATTTGCGGTGTTGCCTGTCGTTGATCACGGGAGATGACTAATTAAGGTGTCTACCACGGCCGGAAGTGACAAAGAACAAACAGCGTTATACTATATACATATAGCGTAACCCACAAACGTATACAGTAGCGAATCGAATGAAAACCAGGCGGTTTTATTCCGATCGCGGTGCGTTCATTGTGCGATTATTAATTACGCGCGTTACAAACGTCGAGGGAACCGCGAATATAACTTTCATCCTCTCTCTCGATGGCACGCGTGCCATTATTCACCACACACCGCGTATTACGTTACAAGCGTTCCGAGAATTTCGATTATTTTAGCTCGTTTTTCGAGCGACGCGTAACCTCTCGAATGTCAATTTGTCAATTATTGTTGCCGCACATTTGCGTTGTAAATTTGCTAAGAAAAATTCATTATGAGAGTATTTTTCTTCCAAACAATTGAATACAGAAAGGACCTTAATTTCCAAGTTGAACGGCGCATTTCTTTTTCTGTCCGTTGTTTTCTCATCATAGGTGAAATGGTAGTCGCGTGATTTACGAGCTCGTGAGTAGCAAACGCGAGGTGGGAGGGGCGAGAGAGGCCTTGGTGTAAGAATAAAAATCAGAGGACCCCGAAATGAAATTTACGATCGCCGGTAAATAACGCAATAAATAAGAGCGGCCGATTCCTCGGAAGCCTGACGACGGTGTTTCGTCCAACTTCACCCCCTTCGCGAGAACCGATCGTAAAGAAAGAATAAATCAGCGGGAAATGATACGCGTCGTAAAAAGAAATTTTTCTCCTCGGGAATAAAGTTCGCGCTCTCTCGAGCCGGATTTTGTATTAAGAGCGGAACGGAGAATTAAGCCCGCGTGACGCCTTCGCGGTAGCGAATCGTTCGAAGGAACTTAGATTGGCCGAGGCCCGCGGTCACTGTCGGCGAAAACCCTCGCGATGAGGACCGACAAGTGCGAACCGAAACTCGGCAAACTTCTTCACTCTCGCGCCCCGTCCATGTCGTAAATCTACCGTGAAATCGAATCGAGCGAGAACAAATCTGCTCGAAAGTCATGAATAACAACGGCTCGGAGATGTTGAGTTTTGTACGTGAATTTTTAGGTACAATTTTTGCCCCTGCATTCGAGAGAAACGGTTCATCGATGAGCCGATGATTTTCTCTTTTATGATCCCGCTGTTTTCGAAATGTAGCCTAACGATACCCTTCTGTGCGTATAACTGTCCTACTCGATCTTCGATAAGAAGCAAGGAAAAAAAATAACGATCGCGTTTCATTTTGCATTACGTTTTTCGAACCGAAATAAAAGAGAAATTTGTCGAACCTCAGTGCCTTCGTTAAACTTTCGTGCTCGAGGAATGAAAGAAACTCGGTAAGAGAAATCAAAAACGCATTCTACCCAGGAAACTCGGGCAACGCCTCGCGTCAAATATGCCACGATTCTTATTCCCTTCCCACGAGAAGAACAACCCATCAATTTTTTTCCTCCCACTCTTTCGTCCGCTCGCCCAAATACCACAAAAGGGAGAATAACTTCCGTCGGGAGTTTTCAAGTTTCGCTGGAGAAAGTTTCGTTTTTACCTATCGCGCGTACAGAGAGTGGGAGAAAGGGGGAGGGAGGGGAGGGAGAGCGAGAGAGAACGAGACAGACGAATGGATCATGGATGTAAAACCGCACGGATACCGAGCGTCGGGAAAATAACGTGGAAAACGAATACGAAGTTCGTAACGTGATATCTTCTCGCAACATCCGCGATACGAGAGAGAAAAAAGAGGAACTTTGCCAGAGCTGCGGCTTTGGACTGTAACAAGGAAATTCTCCCTTCAAATGTCGGTCGAGAATTCTCATTTCTGTCTTCGCTGGGCGATATATCGATTTATCGTTATTATTTATCGGATACCATCGAGGTCGGGCGTCCAACCAAATCCAGATTGTTATTTCGGTTCAAAAGCAATTATACCCGCCTCGTATTACGTTACATCATTCATGAGTAAATCACGCTCGATACCAAGAGCGATAGTTATCGCGGAGAGCGAGGCTGCGGTGCGTTCGACACGCCAGCGCGTTCCCATTGACGCGACCCAAGACAGGTCGACGACAAATGTACGATCGTCGGGCGACAAATGCCATTCTCGCTGAACCACACTAGACCGAAACTCGTCTACCTCGATCTGTAACCCCCGTCGCTCCAGTTGGCGAGAATCGAGCACTCGATAGGCGATAAATACCTTCCTCCCGACGTCTAGAAAGCTCGGGAGCGAGCGGCTGAAGAACAAGGAATCCGAAACTCGATACATGGAATGAAGAGAAATAGGTAAGAACTGCACTGTGGAGATTTACTCGCAACTCTCTGCTCGGCTTCTGTTCTTCCTCTCTCTTTCTATCTTTCTCTTTTTCTTCCGGCGTACAACCAAGTCGAAATTTTTAGCTTGTAAAATCTTCCAGAAGTGGAGGAAGAGCAAATTTCGAGGGAAACGCGTTTATGACCGTTTTTAAAAACTCGTTACTTTTAGTGCAATGTTTCACGGAAGAAATACGTAGTAGAGAAAGGAACGTCTGGCGAGCCTCTTGCATTGACCGAAGACAATGTGATCGAGACTCTACGTGACCGCGTTGATGTCGTCTTTTAGCCCTCGGTTAGGTCGGAATGGTGGCTTGGGAGGGTGGGACGGCCTGGAGAACACGAGGGATCGGTTGCCCACCGGAAGACGGATGAGCCGACGAACGACCCAACACGCGCGAAAAGTCGAGGAAACTCAATAAACGACCTGCGAAAAGAGACAGAATCGAAATAATTCGACCCTCTCTATAACCCCTGCCAAAATTTAACGAGGTGAGACGAGACGACTCGCTGAACGTTTAATTTAAACGACATCTGACGCTTTACGATTTTATCCGAAAAGTTTTGACGTGTAGTTGTAGAATTTGTGAAACATAATTTATGCTCAACATATTATAGAAAATTAGATACAGGTTAGTTGAATACAACTCGACAACTTAACAAAACGGAAAATACAATTAACCCTTCGTTCGAAAAGCGGAGGAAAATTTTTCGAGGTTGTAGGGTAGCCAGACATCGGTGTGGTGTTAGGAGCCGCGATATGACCGATCGCGGCCATATTTCAACCCTTCGTGGAAGGGGGTGCGAGCGTGACGGTGCGCGATAGGCGTACGATCTCTCTCTCTCTCTCTCTCTCTCTCTTTTTCTCTCTCTTGCTTTTATTCGAAATTCACGTTGATGGATCTGGATTCGCGCGCGTGCACGGGGACTTCGCGGGCTCCGGGGCAGCCTACGTGCCGTGCGTTCGGAGTGAAAGATGGCGGCGTTAAAATCGAGTCGAATAACCCTCCGAGATGGAAAACGCTGAAAACGAAGAATGGGCGAAGATAAAGAGCAAGAGGAAGAGACGACGAAGGCCGAGATGAAAAATGCCCGAGTGTTAAACAAACGCGAGAATAATGACGCGTCCTCTCTTGCGCAAGAAACGGAAGCGAAGTCCGACCTAGACGCTCTACCAGCACGGAGGGACGTCCTGTGTTGGCTGAACGTTTCTCACGATACGTGAGATCCGACAAAAAATTTTCAACAAAACGAGAGAGACGGATGACCATATAGATAGAGCTAATCGCCTTGCATGGAAGAAGGAGGTAAGTTATACGTATGGAAATTAAAACGAAGATGCGTATCGGCATCAGTTATCATTTATACGTCGATGAACGCGAGAGCGAATTCGCGAAACGTGAAAAAATAAAAGCGCGAGAGAAAAGGAAGGAAAATGACGTAAATGGAGTCGCATCTGCTAACCGTGCTCCATGACTTACGATCGTTCGAGACCGTAACCGGAAGGGGCCGAGCGAGCGCGAGGCAATAATGTTACTTTTTAAAAGTAGATAAAGGCGCCTGTAGGTCGAGCGGAGCTTTTCCTGCTAGAGAAAAAAAACTGCCGCGCGATAAATCTCCTCGCGAGTTAGCGAATAGTTTTACCTAACTTGTTCGCGAGAGGAATATAGTAGCGGCGTGGTGTGAAAAACAAGTCCATGTCTGATTTTTGTACGGTAATTATCGCGGAGAGAGAACAGGAGAGAGATTTCGTGAAAAATCAAGATAAAAACCGAACGACATTTCCTCGACACGAAACACCGTATTAGATTACGAATTATTCATATTACGAATGGGTAATATGAATTACCCTAACACCCTAACACCCTAACACCGTATTAGATTACGAATTATTCATATTACGAATGGGTAAGTTAATCCATGCGAAGACATTACATTTTCTTTTCAACCTATTGAATATCGTAAAAAAAGATTTACAGCAACATACGAAACGTCAGTTCAAATATCTTGAGCTCTTAACGTGGAGAACAGTGTTCCTAAAACAAAATCGTAACTCCGGGGATCAAGTAGAAAATTTATGGGACACAAAAGACAAAATGGAGTTAAATAATCTTGATGGACAGTAAAACGAATAACACGCAGCCGTCGCGCCGATAGTTCGGTCGCTTGTTTTCCGTAGCGGCAGATGGCGCAAGAATACAGAGATCGAAACAGCTCTAGCCAAGTAATACTGCACGCAAAGTATTCGAGTAACGCATATCAACCGAATATTCGTATTTTTTTCAAAATTCAAACAAAATATTTCCTTCTATATTTATAAATATTGTGTGTGAAAAATGAAATATTTTTTCGTATTAACTACGTTTTTCTCGCATGATAAATATTTTCTTCATAAAATATCGTGAAATATTCTTGGAATTCTCATTTACAATTACGATTTACGTTCATATAAAATCAACCCTTTGTTAATTACAATAGGATAGTATAAACGCGTGTTTCTAAATAAAAACGACGAGAAAACTTCATTTCGATTCAACTTCTCCTAATCAGAAATACTGGCAATAAAGAAAAGGAACACGTGTGAATAGATAAAGCCAGTGTGGATAAATGGCTAGTTTACTCGAACGGGAAAAAAGGATGACTCCGGCGAGAACGAGAGAGAGAACTATAAACTGGATGCAATTTCGCTTTTCAGTCGAGTGTGCGCGTCGTCTGCATATCGGGCGCTCGCGAGTGACGGAGCCTCGAAACATCGAACGCGAGGGAGAAAACGAAGTAGATTTGGAAAGAAGCGCGCGAAGGAGCGATCTTATAAAACGATAGAGCGAGAAGGAGTGACTGGAGGAACGGTTACCGATCTCGCGCGAATATCGGATCGTTTTTCGAAACGGCGCGCATCCGAGAACTCTATCCGAGAATACCAGAGATAAATCGATAATTCGACGTTTTACCTAAATCGCTCTAGAATACTTGGACGTTGGAAAGAAAATGAAATATAATCATTAATTTTTTTATCGCTAAAGTAACGAAGCGTTTAAGCCACGTTAAAGGTAAACGAGTGATTAGGATAAGCCGTTCTAACCGTTCAGTCGTACGCCAACGAGACAATCGACGTTTTTCGTTACTTGTTATTTTTTTACGCGTACATGCGGGTGAAGATGAGAACTTGGAGAACGGGTGGAAATATTTTGGTCGAGTACTCATCGAGCCGCCTTGATTTGTGTTTTCGGACGATGTGCATATAGCGATCAATAGTATATCGATATACGCATTGATGTATCGATTTATTCGTGAATCGTGATTTGCGTGAGTGACACGATCGTACGACTGTGTTATCCGAAAAAAATTTGTCGAATTGGCTCGACAATAGACATCGATAGCATCGACGTACGGATGATAATAGAACGGTCAATTGCAGTGTTATTCGTCAGCATCGCGTGGCTCGATCTCGTTTTTTTTTTTCACAAAATCAATGACCTTGGAACGAGTCGAGAATTCCGGTGCAAAAATAACGTATACAGACAGCGGCAATTATCGCAGTCAGATGGAAATCTATTTCAACACGAATATGCTTTAAAACGAAGTGCATTTGTTGCATCAATGATCATGACGTCAGAGTGAGGAACTTCGATCGGAGCGCGGAAGGACGAGCGTGTTTGTCAACATCGCGACAGACACGATCATTTTTTCGCTGTTGCAATTTACGGAAACCGGTCCTCCATATTCGGACGAATATTTCTTCATTCGTTTTTTACTCTTGTTCTTCGCGAAAGTGACTCGACAGATCGGTCCAGATCGTTATTTGCAGGGTCTCGACCCGACTGGGTGCATTCTCTCGGTATAATTTAAAACAGAACTAGCGTATTGGCCACCGGCGCCAGCTCAATGAAGGCGTCTCGGATCGCGTGAATGCGAAGGTGGACCGGGCACGTGGTCGCGAGACCATGTGGGTTTTTTCTCGCCCGTCGTTTTGAGTTACGAGTCTCTATTCGGTTTTTTTCTTCCGTTCGCCAAATTGTTTCGCCTACACGCTCCGAAGCTCGCGCAACGAAAAGTGACCCAGGGACATCCAAACGATCCTAACGTAGTGTCGATGACGTACGACAACTCTCGCGCGTGATAAACCAGAATAAAATTGAATATGGCGAAACGTGGGTGGGCTCGGGAATAAGCGAGGACAAAGACGAGCGTCTCGCGCGGATTCCCCGACGAGTTTTCTGCCGTTTTTTCACGGCGGAGGGTGACCGGAGTATCGAGAGAGGTGGCAAAATCGAGGAGGCATTCTCCAGCGTCAGATGAACCCGGCGAATATCGTCAGCCGCGGAGATGTGGCGGATGATGAGATTGACGATGTCGTCGGGCGAAGAGTTGACCAACTGCTGGAATAACACCGATACCATGGAAGCGATAGTCGGTGCCGCGAGCGCGACCTGGGACAATCTGACCGGTCACGGGATGCCAGGAGAGTCGGGACTTTCGCCCGACAACGTCACGTGTCTAGAGCACGCGCCGCGTTTGACGAGCTCTGTATTTCTCAAAGTGGTGATTCTCACCGTGATGACCTTTCTCAGCTTGGCAGGTAGATCTTTTACAATTTTCGTGTCACTCGTGAAATAAATTTTTATATGTCTAAGCGGATAGACGACTAGTTAATTGAAAATAATTTTTCGTATGTCGCTGAAAATTTAGACAATTAAAAAATTGACATGATTGTATAGAATTAGAGAACTCCCGTGAACTATTTTATAGGTAACGCGGCCACGATTTACTCGGTGAGAAAGAATCGTCAAAAACAGCAGCACTCGACAGCGATCTATACGCTGATAATGCACCTGTCCGTGGCGGATCTGCTCGTGACGATATTCTGCATAGGCGGCGAGGCCTTATGGAGCTACACGGTTGCGTGGATCTGGGGTAACGCCGCTTGCAAGATATTCAAGTACCTGCAGGTCTTCAGCCTGTACCTGAGCACATTCGTGCTCGTGCTAATCGGGCTGGATCGCTTCGTGGCTGTGCGTTACCCGATGAAAGGGCTCAACGCCCCGAACAGATGCATGCGCCTCGTCATAGCTGTCTGGATACTGTCCCTGGTACTCGCCATTCCTCAAGTAAGACGAATCGTGAATACCCAGCGCGCTCGTTACTCGGGACTAACTCTCATTCACTCTCGCCTCTGTACGAAAAAAATTAAAATTTTCTCGCTTCTCGCGACTCTTCGTCAAAATTCTCGCTTGTTAACGATATAATAAAAATGTTCTCGCGAGTTCATCCATAGCGGAGATCTCGCTCTCGGTCGGTCCAAGTTCTCGCGAGAGATACACCGGAGCTTTCTCGACGTCATCAACGAGCTAATCGTCTCGCATTTAAACTCCCCGTAGAGATTCTCGGTGACGTATTCTCATTATGCGTTATGGCTTGGCACGACTCCATTTTCGTCGGTCGATCGTAGTTTCTTCAATATCGAAAGAGTCGAGGATTTTTTGACGAAAGCACCGAGCGAGATCTCGCAATTATGGGTTTTTATTTTTGAGCAAACACTTTACAGGCTAGAGTTTTTTTTTTACGATTTCAGTGAATACGATTTTTACGTGGAACGTAAACTCGACTTATCTATGGAGGTGAGCGTATACCATAAAGAAGGTCATCACTGTAATGGCGCGACTGCGAGCGTGTATTTTATTATCGTGCCGGTTAAGTTAATGAGCAAGTACTAAAACGAGCTCGATATTGATTTAAGGAACTGAATTTATTTTAATAGATCGGTTGGTCGAATTCTTGAACATTTAGCTATCATCGGAGAGTCGAGGATGATTTTTAACTTCCGCAAAATGTCGGATCGTTACAACGAACGTTACGAGGAAAAAGAGATAAAGAAAAATCATTCATCGATAACGAAGAGTCACACTTTGTAATCGGTTTCGAGTTACAAGACTGTTGAGAGATAGAAGAACGACTATCCTTTTTTACCGTGAAAAATTGCCCGTTAATTTTTTTTTGTTTGCGGTATAAGAACAAACGTAACGACAAGTTCAAAGTGAGTTGTCGCGTTTAAGTCAAATTACTGCCTCATTATACGAGTACACCATTCGTTCCAGTTGAATTGAAGAGATAACGTTAATTGGAATAAAATTCTAATTGAATTCTTGTGTAATTATAAATTTATAAGGACGTTCACGAAGTAGGTAGACATTTAGAGTTTAAACGGTCTTGAATTTCTTCAAGAACTGTTATTGGACATGGTTTCGTAAGCCTCGTCATTGGGCTCTTCTTTTTTGATACGCTTCGAATCACTCTTCATACCCTCGTCTTCGGATCTTTTTTCTGGACAAGCGCAGAGCTTCTTCCTCCTTCTTCTTCGTTTCCTCTTCTTCTTGCAGCTACAGGAGCGATGTTCTCTGCGCTCTTTATGCACTCTAGATCTTCTTGATTTTCTGTGTCTCGATCTTCTGGATCTCGATCTTCGTCTCATTCTTGGCCCGCATCCCGAAGATCTCGATCTCGATCTCGATCTTCTTCTTCTTCGACTTTTCTTTTTGCACTCACAAGACTTTTTTTCGCTCTCCATGTGACGTTTTGCCACTCGTTCTTTTCTTTTTTTCTTCATACAACGTAAATTCAGTAAGCCTAGTTCTTGAAAAGCAATCTCTTTATTGGGACCTAACAGGTTCAACGGTAATTTGTAACGAGGCCCATCTTTGCTAAGTATTCCGTACTCCACACCGCGTTTAAGTGCATGGTGCATCTGAGTAATTTTTAGAAAATTATTTATAGAAATTCTTATTCGATAAGAGTTTTACCTGACGACGAATCGAGTCGAAAGACTGGTCGAGGTTGGACGTGAGGTATTTCAGGATTTCATCTGCAGTTGATCCTTTTAACTCGCTCAGCCTCCTGATTGATGAGATGACCAGGGGCAAAGATCGAAACTTTGGATTTGTCATTGTGAATTTTCCTGCTATTAAAAAATTGCCAGAATTATGAACAACAAGGTCAGTATTGGGGATCCATTTCTAGCAATGATGCAACGTGAGTGGTTCATTCGTCAGGATTTATGTCGGAGATTTATTTCCGTAACCTGGGAAAAATATTGGAATTTTTATTAACTAACTTCATAATAATAATACTCATAATTCATGTACCTGTATAAAAAATAACACTGTTTTTCAATTTCACTTCATTATCCTCATATCACCGATACCGATAATTTAAAATTGTCAAGCCAAACGTTTCATCTTTGCAATGAGTGGCGTCGTTCACGAAAATTTTTATTCTCGTTCGTCAAATGTTTCTCGATTGCCTCGTTATCGATTTTAACCAATTAAGGTCGATAAGGTTGTATATCTATAGTTAGTTTTAAATTAATATTTTGAAGATAATTATCATAAGATAATTATTTTTTTCATCTTCTATTGAAAGAGAATCTACTTTTATAACTTTAATTTCCTTTCGTCTCTGTCATTCAAGACAGAAATGCCATTGAGTTACTACTATAGTTCTTCTTATTTTAGCGTAGTTTATCTGAATGCACTTATAGAGCCTATCGAAATGCGTCGTATCGATTCCCACACCAGGCACTGTACGTAACGACCATAAAATCGGAAATTCAGAGAGATTCAATGAACATAAAAATGATGTGCTATTTTTTCCCTCGCATCATGATCAATAAAAGCACAAAGCTATAATTCAGTTATTACGCTTTTCACTACCGCATAAAAATTTACGATTAATACCTTACATTCCAATTTGCAAATACACCCCGCCTCTGTCACATCTATAATATTTTTCATCATACTTTCGATTTTTCGTGTATAGATTGTTATATTTCACGTGGCGCGCGGACCGTTCATTGAAGAGTTCGAGCAGTGCGTCACTCATGGATTTTACACCGAGCCATGGCAGGAGCAACTTTACGCTATATTGAGTCTGTTCTTCATGTTTCTTCTACCACTAGGAATTCTTATTACAACTTACGTATCGACAGTCATAACGATTGCACGTAAATAATTTATAATAAATAGCTATTCTCTCATCACTTTTTGTTTATTTATTACATTTTTAAATAAAAAAAAGTATTCCGTCAGGTAACGAAAAAATGTTCAAACCGGAATCCATGGATAAGACCCCTCATCAATTGTTGAATGGAGATTTTAACAGAAGAAAACTGATGAATCGAGCAAAAACAAAATCCTTGAAACTCAGCATCGTCATTGTGGCCGCCTTCGTTCTTTGGTGGACCCCTTACTACACAATGATGATCATATTCATGTTCTTAAATCCAGATAGACACGTAGGTAATTTTTTCAAAATATAAAATCGACTCATGACAAAAATATCCAAATTTACGATTTGAATATTAAATTGCAGCTGAGCGAAGAGCTACAGAGCGGGATTTTCTTTTTTGGAATGAGCAACAGTTTGGTGAACCCTCTGATTTACGGAGCATTCCACTTGTGGGCACCGCGTCATAGGAAATTGCGGAACAAGTAGCTAAAATATTATCTTTATTCAATTTTATTTTCTCTTTGCCAATAATTTTGTAAGATTGTATAATTTTGTTTGAACTTTAATAATTGCGAAAATTATTACTAGAGAGATAACATGGAGAAGTACACGAAGAATTCTTTACAGGGATGGCTCTACGTTTAATCGGAGAAGTACAAGCACAAACACCAGTTGCTCGCGAGAACATCGCGAGACGCGCATACCTTTTCTAACGCAAGGAAGCTCTATATCGACTTCTACTGTGCAAGAGGCTCGACTTTAAGTCCTAACTACTCGACTGCCGGCAGGAGATACTGCGTTATTCTGTTTGCCCGCAGCGAAACAACGCCGAACATTAACACGCTTGTACATAGCATACATTATCAATTTAATGTTAAATTCGCTGTTAAACTACTTTAACGTATAGAAGTATAAGTTTTGAATTAATAAGTTATAAATATGTTACATTTAATAATGTAAATTTTTTTAAATCCATAGTACATTATAAATGATAATACATATTAAATAAATTACTTTATAAATTCGTATATTATTATCCAATTATATTTCTTAATTAAATAAAGAATGAAATGTCGCCCAAAATTACTTTCATGTTTGAATTGGCGCGTAGATATTGCGCATGTCACTGGAAGTTAGCGGGAAATGCGAAAACGATATAATCGATTTCAAATGTCCAGCTTTAAGCTGTCTTCATACTGTGGTCGATTAACTTTAAAGACGATAGATCACTTCTGTAGCTGAATAATCGAAAGAAGACTTTAAACAAAGTTATGAGCTTTACTTTCATCCGTTTAATTGCGGAGACACGCCTTTAATATTTGCTGATTCATTTCGTACCAGCCCAAGGGGCAAACGAGGTCACTGGCCAGTAAGCTGCTAGCTACGAATCAGAGCTGGCATTCGAATTTCACAAGTGTACGTGTGACAGTGAACGGAGTCAATTCAAAATGAAACCAAAGCCGGCTTTAACGAGTGAGCCTTCCTGGGCAAAATTACAGCAGTTTTTCGATGCGAATGGGTCAAAAATCAATATCAATGAACTGTTCAAACAAGATCCTAACAGATTTCAGAAATATAAGTGAGTACTGACATCTGTATACCATCGACCTTGCAATGACCTTCGAGAGATTATCAATTCTTATTCAAATAGTATCAAGATAATTTATGCATGTACTTTGGAAACGTCAGAGTGCTTTGATAATAAAGTCTCAGTTATCATAACTAGATTAAAATTGACGTACATTTTAATAACCATGTGTTTCTATTACGATTATCAGTTATCATTCTCATAACACTTATTTTTATGTTTACTTTAGTTTGGAACTTTCTACTCCTGAAGATGGTCCAATACTTCTTGATTATTCGAAAAACAGAATTACAGATGAAGTATTTGGTCTACTTGTTGAGCTCGTAAGAATCTAATCTTATGTATTCAAATTTCCAATTGCTATTTTTACAATAGGACACTATAAAATAGATATTAGAGAATTATTTTTTATTCTATGGAAATTTTCCTTATTTCAGGCACGATCCAGGCAGGTAGAAGAAATGCGAAATGCTATGTTTTCGGGAGAAAAAATTAACTTCACTGAGAATAGAGCTGTTCTGCACATTGCACTCAGAAATAGAAGTAATAACCCAATTATGTTAGATGGCAAAGATGTTATGCCAGATGTCAATGCTGTTTTACAACATATGAAGGAATTTTCCAATGAGGTTATTTCTCAGAAATGGAAAGGTTTCACTGGGAAACCAATTGCCGATGTGGTCAATATTGGTATTGGTGGATCTGATTTGGTATGTAATCAATTTCATGTAATGTTGATAAAGATTTTTAGAATTTGTTATTAATTAGGGTCCTTTGATGGTTACCGAAGCATTAAAACCTTACCGCGTTGGTCCACAAGTTCACTTTGTCAGCAATATTGATGGTACTCATATAGCTGAAACTCTGAAGAAACTGAATCCGGAAACTACGTTATTCATAATTGCATCAAAAACATTTACCACACAAGAAACTATTACTAATGCCAATTCTGCAAAATTATGGCTTTTAGAAGCATTGAAGAATGTAAGGTCATTGATGGGATATGCGCGAGGAGGTATTTTTTATTCAATCCGACTAATCATCTCTTCTTCAGGATGCGGCTATTGCATCACACTTTGTTGCTCTCTCTACGAATACTCAAAAAGTCAAAGAATTTGGTATAGATGAGAAAAACATGTTTGGCTTCTGGGATTGGGTAGGAGGAAGATACTCATTGTGGTCTGCTATTGGATTATCGATTTGTTTGTCTATCGGATTTGACAATTTTGAAAAACTTCTTAGTGGTGCTCATTTCATGGATCAGCACTTCTGCTCTGCACCTTTGGAGAAAAATGTAAGCAATAGATTATATGATAAAGAGGAATTCTATGTACTAATTTATATTGCTTGTTTAGATGCCTGTTATACTTGCTCTGTTGGGAGTGTGGTATCACAATTTCTACAAAGCAGAAACTCACGCTCTATTGCCATATGATCAGTACTTACATAGATTTGCAGCATATTTCCAACAAGGTGATATGGAAAGTAATGGAAAATATGTTACCAGAGGAGGAAACGTAGTTAATTATTCCACTGGACCCATAGTTTGGGGTGAACCAGGCACCAATGGTCAACACGCATTTTATCAATTGATACATCAAGGTACACGTTTGGTACCAGCAGACTTTATAGCTCCCGTTTTATCTCATAACCAGGTACGCTTAAATATTGACATTCAAACTGAGTAATGTAAATTAAAACGAAAGTCTGAATTACCAAGTATATTCTCAAATAGGTACAAGGAACTTTACACCACAAGATTCTGCTTGCCAATTTCTTAGCTCAAACAGAAGCTCTAATGAAAGGAAAAAATCAAGAGCAGGCCCAAGATGAACTGCAAAAATCTGGATTAAACCCTGATCAAGTGAAAAGTCTATTACCTCATAAAATGTTTGAGGGTAATAGACCAACAAATAGTATACTGGTTAAAAAGGTTACTCCTTTTACTCTTGGAGCATTGATTGGTCAGTAAATATTTTATTTATAATTTGAGAGAAATAATTTAAAATAAAGAAGATTGCTCACTTTTCATTTTTTCTATAGCTGCTTATGAACACAAAATATTTGTACAAGGAGTTATTTGGGATATCAACTCCTATGATCAATGGGGGTAAGAAAATTTTTAAATAATGATAAATAACAATGATATTAAAAAAACATATATACTTAAATTTATTTCTTTTAACATTTTATAGAGTTGAGTTAGGAAAACAGTTGGCTAAAGCTATTGAACCAGAGCTCGACAGTGCTGACAAAATTACCTCTCATGACTCTTCAACAAATGGATTGATATCCTTTATCAAAGCTAACAGAACATAAATTATCTAATGAAAAATGTAATGAACAAATAATTATGAAAAGAATTAACGAAATTTTTAAAGTAGTCATATAATTGTCTATATCACAAAATACAATGAAATGTATTTCATTAATGTGGTAAATATTTTAATCTGTCTTGTTTTGTATTTAAATATTTTTATAGATTGTGATCATGTAAAGAATATCATGTTGTAAAACGTAATAATATATAATTATTTATTTTAAAAAGAGTTTGTTTGACAATTTCAAGCGAATTCCTTCATAAACCACCAATATATGAAAATTCATTTTGATTTATAAGAAAATTTTTTTTTAAATAATTTAAATGTTCTACATTTAAAATTATTTTCGCGATATAGTATAAGTACTTCATTTGAATTTCACATTTCACGAGCGCGTTTTTTTTATGCTGAGTAACTTGTTATTCCTCTTACTCCCATATCAACATTGAATGAATCTCAAGAGAGTGAGAGACATAATCAAAAGACGTCAGAGTTGAATATCTGTAGTTGTAGATAAATGTCTTATTCTCATGTCGCTTCGCTTTATTTCCATTTGTAAAATATGCTTGAAATGAAGAGGTGTGGTTATTAACAGAAAAAAGAATTTCTTTCATCATATCAGAAATGGATGCAATAATATCTTTGTATACTCTTTTTGAAGAAAAGATATTACACAGTTTAGATAAAAATGGAATAAAACATCGGTATGTACTCTTACAGTTGTAATACATTATTGTTGTGCATTCTAACCTCAAAGAAAACTGAATTTTTGATCACTGAAAAATAATCCAACGAAAAATATTTATATTTACTTACTCATTCATATTATGTGTTAATATAAAAATACATAAATGTTTATAATTGTAGATCAAAAGCAAATAGTGGCCTGTGGCTAGGATGTTTGGTTGGACTCAGTGCAATTATGACGTTATTGAAAGAGGATAGTAGTTATTCAGAGATTTGCTTCCTCGTTGGTTTAACAGGCATTGGCCTGTTGACAAGTAGCATCTGTTTATTTATTAAATTATCCATGGACAAAATAATTGCCAAAGACTTCCAAGTTATATACTTTTTACCTGCAATAACGACTTCGTTGTTATATGTTTATATAGCAAATAAAGGTATGTTATTATTGTATTTAAAAGTAAACACACTTATCTTTTTTTCTTACAATTACAAAACACATTATAACAATATATTAACTAAGTGCAGGATTACTCGTAAGTGTTACTTGGGGATTAACTGTTGCTAGTTTGGGTACATGGGGTATCTTGCAGCTAATGTCCAGTTTTCCCGGTTGCTTTACCATTGGTGAAGCGATAGCTGTTATGCATGGTGGCATACTTTTTTTACTCTCTACATTTACAAATCTCCCACTGAGATACCATTTACCTCCTATTCATAGTAATGATATTTCGACGGTGATACTACAGGTATAATTAATGAGCAAAAAATATTTTGATTTTGGACTGATAATATTTGTTTTATAGGTTGGAATGTTACTTGTCTTATCCATGTGTATGTCGTGCAGTCAGTTTTCTATATTTCGCAAAACAAAATTCTTCTACTTAATGGCAATTAGTACTTTAATATTTGTACTTTTTCCATTTCTGTATATATTACTCGATCAAGATCCTATTCAGTGGATAATATTGTTTATTTTCAATAGGCGAAGCAGGGTAAGTTGAATTGGATATTTAATGTAAAACAATTTCAAACAATAACAAACAATAATGAATTTTTAATTGAAACAGGTCATTTTGGTGGGATATTGGTCATTGTGTCTATTTTTTGGTGTATGCACACTTTTATTCCAAATATTATCGAAAACTTCAGCGTCAACGTCAACAAGAAAATTATTTCATATATTAAGCATATTAGTCTACATTCCTGGACTGGTATATGATCAATCTTTATTGTATCTTGCCAGTGGGATTACTATGGGAGTTTTTATTTTTCTGGAGGTAATTAATATTCATAATGTGCAGAAGAGTTTGATTGAAACAATAATTAAATCATTTATTATGTAGTTGATGAGAATATTAAAAGTACCGCCATTAGGAGAAACACTTCAACAAGGCTTTTCAGTATTCTCTGATGAGAAAGATAATTTGGTGTCACTTACACCATTGTATTTGCTCTCTGGAATTTCATTTCCACTTTGGATTCCTACCAATAATCTCGCAATGCTACCGTTATTCAGTGGAGTGTTGACAGTTGGGATTGGCGATACTGCAGCTAGTTTTGTCGGAAGTAAGTGGGGTAGATATACTTGGCCTGGCTCCGAGAAAACGGTTGAAGGAACGATCGCATGCATACTGAGCCAACTGGTCATGGTATTCTTCATGAACTATTTTGGTACGTACGCGATTATATTCCATTGAATAACACAATATGATTTCAATTTATTGTTTAATAATATCTCTATATTTCAGGATATATTGACACATGGTGGGCGTTGATAAGAGGAATACTAGCAATCGTGATAATATCTCTTGTGGAAGCGCGAACGAACCAAGTGGATAATCTAGCGTTACCGTTACTGATGTATGTGTGTTTGATTGCTTGAAATTTTATTCTACCAAGAATGTTGAAATCGGATATATTTTGTATGTCTCAGCGTCACTTCGGGGACGGAATTTTGTTAATTTTTTTTAGAGCTATAACAGAATAACTGAGTTTAGCAATACGCGTTGTATTTAAGCATCGCTTATTTATTTTTTATATTGTGTTCTCAAAACGTACGTTTATAGAGCCTTTATACTGAACATAGTTTCGATATCGCTCGATATTGCGAAAATCTGAACTATTATATGAGAAAATTTCCAATTGATGAAATAATGTTTTTTCTACACAATTTTGATATAATATTTAGACGTCGGAAAACACATTTATTTTTTCGGTAGAACGTGAAAATAAAAATGTGATAGAAAATTATTTTTAATTGAAAAATAAGACTAACAAAGAGCGATGAACAATCATAAAAGATGATTTCAAATACATAGGAGCTCTAAATGTTGTTACGTTATGGATTAATCTCGAAAGTGCCACGCAGCAATTGTTTTCATTCAAAATGTTGCAAAAAACCTGTGCAATAACGTTATGCACAAAAGTTGTATTTTTTTCTACGCCTATAGTGGGTATTTTTCAACGCATTCCTTGAAAAGCATTTGATTATGTGTAACGCTTCGCGTACAAACGAATCTTCTATTCAGAAAATATTTTTATAAATACAGTACAAATAAATATTATTACATATTTAACCGTCAGTTTGTATTTCTTGATAGATCCTTATAAATGATGGAGGGTCATTATGAAAACAAAATTTTATTCATTTCATATATTTTATTGACCACACAGCCTTAAAATTTTTCAACACGCAGCACCTTCGTGTAATTCGTACTCTTCTACGTCTTAAATAACTCCTCAGAAAAAAAATGTCACTCTTCGGCCATCCGGCACAACGAAAATGATTTAGAAATTTAATAACTATTTAATACACAATTCATAAATTATACGGAGAAAAATGATAGCCGTATAAATCTTACGAATTCAGTGAAAAACGCCGTATTGGCCTGAGAAATTTTCTACGCCACTACTCGTTTCGTTTAAGCAATATTAACATTTAATCACCATAAAAACTGATATGCGAAGAGATATTTATTCTCCACCAATTTTCTCCGTGCATTTATAATCCGTGTATCCTTTCGTATGCAATTATGGCCTCCGAAAAATTTTTCCTGTCGAATATGATTACGGCCAGTACCTTTATTCCGAAAATTCGAGCGATTTAACGGCATTACTGATATTTCTTTAGACTTTTTAGTTAGCACCTACACTTTGTGATTAATCGCTGAAAATATAGACAGAATATGATACGCGGTCGATACTTGATATTATTTATTCTAATCGATAATAACCATGCGCAGTATGAAAATAATTTTAAGTAATTTTTCAGGATCTCTATAATGATTCTCATGCCGATTCGTTTACGCTTTTTTTTTCTAATCTCCGCACCTGCCGAAACCATTTCGTGGATGAAAATCAAAATTTATATTCATTAGCGTATTTTAGCGATAACGATTGGTCTATTTATATATTAATTTTAATATCGCGATTCTCCGTTTCAAGCTTACTGAAAATTTGTAAAATTATTTAGCGTATTCGAAGCAGATACTCCACATTTAGTGTAATATTCTCTCACACAGTTGGAAATTTCGTGTCAAATGTAGCACAAAACAGCAATTGAAAACGGTCCACTCAAATTTTTGTGTCAATTCAACTACCGTACATCGCGTTACTCAATGGCGTATTTTTTCTCAAGTTCGACACACAAAGTTCGTTATAGCCGAAGTTAACATGAAAACTCAATTAACACAAAATTTACAACTGTGCATATACATTCGTAAATTGTTCATGATATTTTTACACTTAAAATTTTTCGGTATAACGTTATTAAATAACCGTAGTTGTTCGGTAACAGAATTCTAGAAAAGAAAAAAAAAACCTCGATGATACAAATATCGTTTTGGGTATTGTATTCCAGTGAATCTTAATATCTGTTTATCTTAATTATGTATTCTTATGTTATTCGGTGTATCTCTCGAGTCTTCTTGTGACATGGTGCACATATGTGCACGTATTATGACGTTCTATTTTACTTTCGTTTCTAGTTCTCATTAGTTTTCTCTATTATCGATTCGTTTTTCTACTTTCATGTTTTTCATTGCATTCTGGTCGTTATCAAACAGCGCGTGAAAATAAAGAAAAATTTCATACTGAATAATCATTTTTTCCACAAATTATAACTTTTTTGACTAAAACTTCAAACGATAATTGGTAACAAAAATAAAAATGATACATTATTATTTATTCATATAATCTCACTATTATTACTGATTCAACGGAAACGTAAAAAAGTTTCGGGACTGGTAAACGAATTGCATAATCAACAATTGTGAATCCGAGTATACCGCAGCGGAATGTCGATTCATAATACTGTTCTTCAGGGTCGTCCCGCGAAAGCATCCAATTCGAATCTAATCCCGTTGACGCCAAATGGAGACGTTCAACTAGGTCAGGATTAATCGAACTCCTCTATTAATCCGGATTTTTCTCGCTATATGTACAATCGCGTTATGATATACGAGACGGATCGTACACGAACCTCCTGAGAAACGTATACGCATCTCGCACAATATATCAAGCTGATCTATATACATCAAACAATATATATATATACATTTGAGAGTCACAAACGCATAAAAAAAATGGAACGCGTCGCAGCAATGCCGTTCTTTATTACGCATTCGAACGTTGCGTGACGAGTGCTTACGTCGATTTCAATCTGGACAGGGTCATGCAACAAAGTTCTACTAAAACTCAGTCGAATGAAAATGAAACTTGTGGCGCTTCTACCGATAACAATAATTATCAAATTTAATAATTAGCGTATTAAACGTTGATTCAATTACTACCAAAAGAGAATTTTGCAAAATTGAATTTAAATAGTTGTTCGGAATATTCTTTTGGCAGTAATTTTTATCAAACGATGTATTATTAAATTGTCGAAACTCAATTTTCCTTTTTTTATACCAGTACTTTGAATTATTGTTATACAAATAGTATTTAAGGTGACGTTAACCATTCTATTATTTAGAATATGTTGCTATTGACATACGCCATCGATAATCGCTCATTGTCAGACAGCTCGTACACATGACCCCGTAATAGTCGCAACAACGATAATCCCGATAGCCCAACTCGTAATTCCGTACTTTCGCGTCCGATCGAGTATCCTTATACGCTACGTTTATTTTATTTTGTAAAGCATCTTGTTTCCGAAGTTCGTCCGCCCGGACTAATTGGTTCGTCGCCCTTGAGACGCCATATAACTCGAGTACAGTAAAGTAACACACTCTCGCTAAACCCTCGAAGCAGCCTTAATTGGGCTGTAATTTAAGAGCAAACGAATCCCGCGAAATAGCGAAAACGAAAATTTTCAATTTTGTCTAGCAACAATTTTCAAATGCAGTCTCCGTCGCCCTTCGAAATTGAACCGAGGAGGTCCGCTAAACCGATACACTCCACACTGTTTATACAGTCGATATTCAGTAGCGGGCGTACCGCTACTTTCAAGGATTTCACCGATTCAATTTCAGAGAGTGAGTTTTATCGAAAAGAAAACGTATATTAGGCGACATATATATGTATATACGAATATATTGTTCGAACGACACAAGATGCTTACGTTTAAAAGTGCCCCTAAAAAGTGTCGGATGACGAGATCGATTGCAGGCGGATGCGTCATCCTCGCACTTCCAGCCTAATATACATCGAGTATTAGGTTTATAAAACAGGCAATTGCCGCGTTACCGCGGCAGGATTCTCACGTTGAGGATGAACGTGGAGGGAGTGAAGGGAACGGGACGTAGAGGATCGTAAGGTATTTTCTTTGTCTGCTTGCTATTGCCTCGAGTTGTCGCGGAAAATCTGGAGCTGGCTCATGGCCTAATTAAAACTGGAGGGGGTGGGCTTAATCCGGTTACTCCCTCAATTTGTGCCAATCAGCTATCTGCCGTCGTGGCGAGCTGCACACTTCGTTCCAGTGATTCAGCGCTGAACCTTGGCATTTCGAGCTGCCCAGCTCTAGCCGTCCAATTACCTTTAAAAAATGAATTTATTTATAATTTCCGTTTTTATAGAAAAAATTTTCTTCGATATTGCGAAAAAAAAACCAAAACTTGAAGACCGTTGTGAAACAAGTTTCTCCCAGGGTCGATTCGTGTTGACAAAAACAAAAGTTGCGAAGAAACTTCTTCCAGGTAAGTAAAACATTATTAAATTTTCATTCACCTCGTTCTTCGTGACGCGATCCCAGTCCAGTAGCATGAATTCGAGGCTCACGTGGCTCAGTCCGTCGGCGCCGTTGGGTATCTCGAAAACGAAGGACTCGTTGAATACCGGGTCGAGCGTACGCTTCTTCACATGAGTCTTCTTCTTGGCAATGCGCTGGGAATTATACAGTAGATAAATTTTCACGTAGGGATCCGCTAGTCCGGTGACGTCCATTTTTGGTAGATTTCGCGCTTTCAGTACCACTACCGTCAGTCTACCAGCGGCTGGTTGCCAACAGAGAGATACCAAAAGTTCTCCTCTACCTTGAGACTGGATCTAGAAGAATTAAAATTACAGTACTCAGGATATCAGCAATTTCTTTAATTTTTAAATTCGAACTCAGATTAAATTTCCGTATACCTTCAAGCTTCTCGGACAGATCTTTCGACTGAGAGCGATTTCCTGATTGTCGGCTTGTTCCAAATTCGAAATTGAGGAAAGAGGACAAACCACCTCACCGATAATATCATCGCGGGAGTATCTGTCAAAACTGAGCACTACGAAATGTAGGTTGATCTCCTGCAAGAATACGGACAGTGTAAGATTCTTTGATAAGCGATTGATCGTTAAATTATTCAAACCTGGAGTTGACTACGAGAAATGCCGAAGAACGTGAAGTCCTCGTCGTAAACTGGATCCCTGGTATTTCGTAGAACTCTGGTCTTAACTCGATGCTGTTTGTCTGGTAGAAGCTGAAGCTTAACGTAGGGATCGCTGGTGGCGTTCTGCTGGCCACGCGCCGGAAGCCCTTTGCATTTGACGACCGTCACTGCCAGGGCATTCTGCTCCTCTCGATATCTCAGCTTGAAGACCAACTGACCCAGTGTATCTTTGTTGCCATCTCCATTGTAATTCCTGCGATCGATCTTCTCATTGTTCTCCAATTCCGCCTTGTCGCTCTCGATAGTCAGCGTCACCTCACCGGAAGGTGTTAATATCGGTGACGTAGCATTCTGGGGTGTTCGAGGTTGGGAGGCTGGGTTGGATGACTGAAACATATCGTTGCTCATTCTTAGAGGACTGATATATCTCAATGAAAATTGCTTATTTTGTTAAATTATCTATAATTCATTCACCCGTGGAAAACATTTTATTTGTCATTTGTAATGCTTACCGTATGGGATCCACTTGCCGTAGGACTCGGAGTCTGACCCTGAGAACCCGGAGGGCTCTTTCCCGGTCCAGTGGGGCTGGGACTCTTCTTCAAGTAGTGGCTAGTACTGCCAGGGCTCTTAACCGCCGTGGGTTTACGATGCGGTGGCCTGAACGCCAGGGACTTGTCGGAGTGGAGCTTCGTATGCTCGCGTCGCCGTCGGCAAAGCCACCAGGTCATTGCGACGGCGCAGACGACGAAAGCCGCGCCGAGGCATAGGGCGACCAGCGTCGCCGTCGAAACCGGGACAGCATGCCCTGTACACGAGAACAAACATTCTTTGTTAAAAAATTTCTCAAAAAATTATTATACCAAATTTGTCTTCGTTATGCTCGATTATCGATACACTATTTCACGAAAAAATTCCGATTTATGGATTGGATGTCGACATATTTTTCCGAATAAACTATTCCACTATAAAATGAACAAATTCGCAGAATCTCTCGAATATTCTGGACGAGGATCGATGTTATCGAGAGGAACATCCCATTGGAGGCCAGAGATAATCCATTTAAGCACACGGAACACACTCGACTAATTAGCACACGTTTCGATCAACTGGGGACACAATTATCCCTATCGATCACGGCGTGGCCGTAACTGCGTTCTCGAACAGCTGCTGCGTCGTATCCTCTAAGCTGGCTCGAGGTTTCTCGAATTTCGAAGATAGAATCGACGAAGGGAAACGAGTATGGCGAATGCTCTCACCGGAATCTATCGGCTGGATCAGTGGGCCGTCCTCCGAGACACCGACGACCATCGTTGGCCGATCTCTTCAGCGCTCGGACGCCGCAATTATGGTACTCTCCTCTCCTATAGCCGCCTTTTTCACGCTCGCACAGCCGGTTTGAAAAAAAAATATGCTCGACAGCGCGTTGTGTCGCACGCGCACGCACAGCACGAGAACGAGAACGCTCCGGACCGTCGATCGCGATTAAAACGCGCGATGCCGTGAGAGAACCGAGCACCGTGTGTGCGGATCAATAGAAGGCTCTCTTGCTCGCGAAAGGGGCGGCAGTAGCAGCGCCATGTGCGAGAGAGCAAGAGAGAAAGAGAGTTTGTGCGCGCCGACGCAAAGGAGCTTTTATCGCTACTGGAGAGAGATGGCTAAGCAATGGGTCCCCTACATAAAACAAAGGAATTCATATAGAACATCATAGACTATTCCATACAAAATTTTTTAAGAATTTTTGTTATTGATTTTTAAGATTAGAAATTGCAATGTTTCGATGAATATATATTGTTATTCTTTTTTTTACTATTCTATTTACAGAATAATAAATTTATTACAAAATGTTATACAGATATGTGCCTAGGTTAAAAAAATTGCGATATGGCAATTATTGTTACAAATAAATAATTATCAATTATTAGAATTATTTAAAAAATTATATCATTATATTTATTTTTTTATTTTTCAATAAGCGCGAACAGAAATTTTTTTCGAGTATATTACTCCGTTTCCTTCCCTCCCGATATCGAAAGATAGAGAGAGGGAGTGATCGAACCGTCTCGCGGGGAGATCGAGACGAGCGTGGCTCTCTTTCACCTGGGGCTTGGACAACACGCACACGCGTCACCGTGGCCCGCCTGTTGGGATATCCGCCCGTCAACAGCCACGACGTCGCGACGCCGGCAACCCCCTCTTTTCGCCTTCCAATCGATGCGTCATCGAAAGAACCCACGTACCACACCCGACTCCATCGAATTTTCCTTCCTTCCAATTTTCTCATCGAAATTCTTCAAATATTTGCGGGCTCGAAGAGAAAAAAATTATTTCTCGACTATCGGCAGGAATGTTCATGGGCCGATTATCGTTTCGCGAATAGAATTCTTTCACCCTCTTCTTTCTATTTTTGGAAAACACCATTAACTGATTCACCTTCTGTTTTGGTTCGTCAACGTTTCCAGGGGAAATAGCTGGATGCGTCACTCGTCCTTCGACGGCTTCCACCCTCGACGCGCGGGTGAATTGTTTTTCTACCTCCGGTATGAGTAATATCGCGTGCTTAATTGCCATCGAGGATTCATTTGAAAAATATTCTTTCGACGGGAAAAAATTGCTTCGAATCATTTTTTTACAAAAATTGTTATGAGGAATAAAGATTTTACGAATTGTTATCATATACCCGTTATTTTTATGAAATTGATTCAACATACAATTTAAGATAAATTGAAATTAAATATTATCAATTAAAAAATATCTCTCGAATATGATTCTCGTTCGAGTAGTCTCCGCTGCTGAAAAATTATCATTCCTCAGGGGTATTTCGGTGAACTCGTTTCTCGAATCGATTAAACCACCTAGGAAACAAGTTTATCCACGAAGGCTTTTAATCCCGTCCCGAAAATATTCCCCCGGACGCCGAACGTTCAAACAGGCGGTTCGATAATCTCCCCGAACAATCCGTACGGCAATATCATCCACAAAAATAAATTAATCGATAGAGGATCGAAAAACGATCGTCTCGCACATGTGCCATTCGTCGGCCGAGTACCTACCCAAAAGAGCGCGAGAAGGAGCGAAAGAAAAGTATCTCGGCCGATTACGTCACCGCGCACATTATGCGTCGATGACGTCACCCGGCGAACCCGCGCATGCGCGAGTCCACGTTCCGCGCGGCGCTCTCGGCGCACTCGCGTCGCGAAAATTCATCGAGCACGACGTTTATCGATACCGAGACCGTTTCCCGTTGAGTGCAACCTCTAGCTGCGGAAAACTCGAGGAAAATTCCGCTGACTCCGGCAAATCTCGTGGAAAAAGTTCGACACGCTCGATCGATAAAGTAGGCCACCCACGATGGGCCTGACGGACTTCAGCATCGTCTTCGACAATCCGTGGGCTACGTACTACGCAGGCCAGACGGTCACCGGAAACGTGGTGCTGTCGCTGAACAGCCTGAAAAAGGTGCGCGGTGAGTAAACGAGAGCAGCGATCCAACTGTGTTTATCCTCGTTTAGCCGGACGTGTCAGGGCTGTACTAAAAATATTTTTGTTTTGACTCGAAAAACGAGATGAAGCGAGGTCGCTCCGGCACGGAATTTCGCCGACTTATGCAACTCTGTCGTTGTGTTTACGTTTTTCTTATTCTTCGGGAACAGGGATATGCGTGAGGATCAAAGGCGAGGCCAAGGTGCAATGGTCGTCGGACAAGCGCGAACTGGACAACAGCGGGGAGTACCGGGATGAGACAATGACCGTGATGGGACACGAGGAGTACTTCAACACCAAGTACTATCTAGTCGGCTCGCCCTCGGGTAAGCCCCGGTCTCGAACACCTCATTAGCCCAATTAACAGCGACGTTCGAACAGGCGGAGAGATTGAGATTCAAGCCGGCGAGCACAAGTTTCCATTCACGTGCGCTCTGCCTGCCAGTGTGCCGAGTAGCTTCGAGTCGGACTTCGGATTCGTTCGTTACACGGTCAAGGCCACCCTGGATCGTCCATGGAAATTCGATCAGGATGTCAAAGCGCCGTTCACCGTCGTGGCCCCTCTAGACCTCAACACCAAGAGCGAGGCACTCGTGAGTTGCAAAGATTTACCGGTTTCGCTACTTTCTAAAATTGAATCGGTGCGAAGACGCTGGCATGAATAATTCTAAGTGTGCCATTGGAAATAGTCAATGAGAAGAAGAGAATTTCAACCGATTCGATTTTAGATAACATTCCTTGTCCTGGTTACTTATTTTTCACCTCTTCAGGAATGTATAAATTTGGAAGCGAGCAAGACCTTCTGTTGCCTTTGCTGCGTGACCCCACCGTTGACGATCAACATTCAATCTCCCATAAGAGGCTACGTTCCTGGACAGCCGATCTTCCTCAAGCTCTACATTGAAAATAAAACCAACATCAATGTCAATTTTATAAAATCGTCTCTGATAAAGGTAAGAAGCAAAAAAGATTTTTTATGAAAATGTTTCACAAATATGTTTGAATTTCAGGTGGTGACCTTTAGAGCTACTACACCCAGAACAGAAGAGAGAACTGAAGATATGATAGTGAAAGAGGTCTCCGACGGGCCAATAGAGCCGGGCCAGAGTACTTCTCTTCAACAAACTATTTGGATTCCACCTTTGCCGCCCTCCAACCTCACCAATTGCGGGATTATCGACCTCAAATACGAACTGAAAGTAGAAGCTTGCGTTGAGGGATGGTTGGTATCTGGTTAAATAGTTTCCCCGAAATTAAAAAAATCTATAACGCCAGAAAATTTGTAGGTATAACCGTAACTTGAAGAAAAATGTTGAAGTCTTTGTTGGCACAATACCAGCAACGACCTACAAAATGCCTCTTCCACCTCCACCCGAAGAATCCGTACCGGATGCGCCTTCGGCGCCTCCTCATTCGCCCACAGAGAGACTGTACCCTGAATTACGTGAGTTAAAATTATTACTGACGAAAGAACACGAGGATAATTGAAAACATTTTTAGCGCCACCGTCGTACATGGAATCTTTGAACTCTGCACGAAACCTTCGGGAACGAGATGAATCGGAGCACGTGATCGGTCTAAAGAACAATTTCGCTCCGAGATACCCGGTCTACAACTTCAGGAATCTGGAACCATAAATCCCGTACCAAATCCTACCACACAAATATTTTATAAAATGAATCACGACGAATTAGCTTTTGTATGATTATTTTCGCTGAAATTGTAAAAAGACGCACAAATTCTCAGGAAATGTATGGAATATATTTTTTCAACCTCGGAGAAACGCCTAAGCCTGAGATTGGGTATTTCTCTGTCACACTGCCAACTAGCTAACTATTGGTGTACGCTCTAATAAATGCGAGAAAATAATTCTTTGGTGCTACTAGAGTATTCACTGCGAATCGACGATAAACGCTCGATAGTCGGGCGCTACGGTTGACTAGGCGCGATTAACTTTACCGACGTTTTTACTCGGTAAGACAGCTCACTCGCTTTAATCGTTTCATTACCTACGCAGCTAAACGCGAATTACACGAGGTGAGAGAATAATTCATCGCTACACATTCCGTTGGAAAAAAAAAACATGTACATATTGATGCGAATGACTAAACTAGCACCACGGATTATCACGCTAAGATTGCAAATCGATTCTACACAACTAGCTTTAAACAGAGCGTGACTTTTATAACTTCGATCTCTGTAAAATATCATAAAGAGAAATAGGAAAAAAAGAAAAACAGCATAACCCAGTCTGATATTATGCCAAATCCACAAAATTGATCCAAAAGAGTAAGATAATTGTTCCGAATTGACGGCGAACGGACGAATTAATATTTACGGGGCGACCTTCGCGCTACTTCAACAGCTTTCCGTAAAAAAATGAAGAATAAGTAGGGGACTGATGAAAAAAGCACAACGTTTGCGTCGCGTATGGTACTATAAGTAATCGATTACGCAAAACGTATCGCGGACCCCACGTTGTCCTTGGTGCATGGAAATGAAATATTCGTGAGACGGGGTGGGTGATCCAACTTCTACGGATGTTCTCGGTCGTCGTGTGGGTAGCGCCACGTGCCGCGAGACGACTTCAGGAATCGCTCCGTTCTCGCGATTATTTTTCCGGCTATCGGAAAACTATTAGGAGTTATTATCGGCATATTTCAATCCACCAATTTTTATTTCAATCCGATTTCCGTGTTCAACTCAGCTTTGTGTATAAATTCCATAGTAAAAATATCCTATGCACGCTCAATGAAATTTCAATCTAGGTGGGATACATTAGTAGCTGAATATTCATAATCGGGTAATTATAATTCCCGTCACGATCGATTATTAAAATCGACAATGACGGTATTTCCACGCAGCCTCGGGACATTCCTGATTTCAGTTCAAACGCAATTTTCGAGAGGAGAGGCGCGTTGAAACAAAAATCGAGTTATCGATCGATCATCGGAAAAAGCTCGGGGTGTTATCGGAGGGATGCGAGGGGGTGGCCCGGTTTAGATGGGGAGGGAGAAATAGGGGAAGGAGGCCGAGCGAGAAGGTGATAGGCAGGTTGGCAATATTGCGCCGACACGGCTGCGCGGAGCCGGAGTCCCGCGTGTGCGTGCGTTATCCGCACTCCGTGGCGCTCGCAGGACGCTAACTATTTTTTCAGTTGCACGAGCCAAACAAGGAGTAGCGCGTCGCGAAGGACGAGAAAGATCGGGAAGCTGAAAAAAAAAAATCGACGATCGGCCTGAAATCGTCGCGAGTATCCCTCCCACCTGTCACCCTCCCCCTCTCGATTTTACTTACCCGCGCGCGCTGAGTTTACGCACAACCGGAGCTTACCTCGGCACACGTGTGCCAGTGTCGATACCAGCTACACGTGTCTTTCGCGAATCCCTCGAGTTCTCGTACCGCGTTCACCTTTTTCGCGCTCGCGAGAGTAGACCGGGCTGTGCTGAGTGGCCGCGTCATGCACCGTTGGGAAATTCTTTCACTTCCCAAACTCTGAGTGCGTGAATAATTCAAGTTGAGGAGAAAGAGGTGAATTGTTGTTGTGTGGAACACCAGTGAAAGACGCGGCGGATTCCGCAACTTTTCCTCCTGGTATGTTACGAGAGAGACATTCTTGTTACAAATTTTTCTGCGTATAAACTCTCGGGAGTTTTTTTTCTTCGAAAAACGTGATTTTCTACCGGCTGCTCGTTCTTTTGTTTGTTTTATCATTTTCATGCAAATATTGTTCGTTTTTCATTTTTCTCGATTTCCCGCGATCGGATTCCCTGTGCTATTCTTTCATTTCCATTCACACCGGAGAGATCCGATCGAATTATCCGTAACAAACACTCCATCAAGAATTCATTCGAGTTGACTGAACCCTATTTGAATTCTAAATTTCATCTAGCGAAATTGAATTAGTCCTCGCGAGGTTTGACGAGAGTTCGTTTTACGTTTCCGTCAACGGAATTTCGATTTAATCTACTTCGGGAACAAATGAAAGAGGCAAGGCTGTTCCCGAAGTAGTTTGTCAGTATGCGTGTAAATTTTTGTACCGATGACGTTCTTAATTTAATTAAATGCACTTTGAAATAATATTACGACTGAATTTTGGAATTTTGAAATCACGAGTTTTGATAAATTTTAATCAACTACCGTCATAATTACTTCCTGTCGTTCCTTCCTTCGTTATTCTCAACGCGAGATCAAAACCAATATTTTTCCGTTCTAATAAATTTGCAATATTTAATTCTGAACGAGCGAGGAGTGAATTTGACAAGATAAATTAATTTTGAATTCTCTCAAAGTGAGCGTAAACACACGGGGACCGAGTCCGAGTCGGGTGCGTGTAAATAAACGTATTCTAGTTCAAAGACCTCGACTCCCGGCGAAAAATGTTTACACTGGTTTCCTCTCCGAATATTGTGACTGAGATCGACGTGAAACTAGTCATTCAGGTTAAGTGTATTTGACGAACAAACGAATCATTCTTGTGGATTAATTTTGGAATATTATGTACAGTGACATTAAGCTCGCTGAATAAATCATTCCTCCCGGGGTCATCGGAAAATCATTGCCGAGCCCGTGGAGAATTTTGACATCGATTGTTCGTTAAACAAAATTAAACGTACCGCGCTTGCTTAAAGCGAGTGCGCCGATTACTCGCTAAATAGACGAACGAAGGTCGAATTTATCGTGTAGAATGAAGTCGAGTAATTGTAAATACAAGGAGTAATATCAGATATAAATTTTTTACCCAAACCGAATGGTCAAACGAATTCTTTCATGCGCGATAAATTTGAAGGTCAGTTTTCGTACGACACCAATTTCGAGCAATTCCAGCAGACTGACCACTTCGTCCAAGTTCAACCGAGCAGATATTTTTTAGGGTTTCTAAGTTATTCGGTTCTGATTGGCCCAGAAAATCCCAAAACATTTCACCCCTGAACTATTGCATCCTATAAGACCACAGAAGAATATGTCTGCGATTTTTCTATCAGCTTGAAATCAGATATAATTCCGATACACCTCGCGTTTCTATTTTTACGAAAACTCGAAATTTTCTTATCAAGAATCTGTATTTCGTAGTAGACCCATAGATTTATCTACTCGGTGGCAGAATCGATAGACGGGTTATTATCCTTTCGTCGAAGCACGCTAAGAATAAAGTTGTAGGTCGATTTCTTACCTTATTTATTTCTTCAATTTTTTTTCTTTCTCTTTATTTTTTTCTCTCGAGATCAACCCCGGCCTGGCCTACTTTTTCGTAAATGGTACCAAAGCGCGTTAGGGAAAGCGAGCTAACGCCCGGTGTGGTTTGCGGCCTCGCGTGACCAATGATCGCGCGTATAACGACGAGCAATTCGTATACATTTGGAAATTCGTTGCAGCTACCCCATCCCCCTCTTGGTGTTTATTTGACTGTTGAAAACCTTCTAGAAAATTACATTTGCAGAATATAAGGGGGGAATACATTGAGGAATTTTCTCGTGTCACGCTTGCGCTATTAATAGGCCTGCATGCGAGAAAATTCTTGAATTAATCACATTATCAGAAGAGGGCAACTTTATCACAGGCAGTTTTTTCGAGTTGGAATTTTTATTAATCGATTCCACAAGTATTATTTTTTTTTTCTGTTTATACAATATATTGTATTCAATGTGTATGACATAAATTTGTGCAACATAAAAGGTTATCATAAATGACACTGTGTTCGAACGACAGTAGACAACAAACGTTCGATTTGTCTTACGTTGACTTATCGATGCCAGACCAAGAATATGCGGCATCGATATCGCCTTAGCGGAACCTGCACACCTTCCTGTCTTTTATCATTCATGATGCGAGGCAAATATGTAATCTGGGGGCTGATATAATCAACCTTTCCACATGTCCCAAGATGCACAAATCTATCGATTTACGGGGTTTAACCACTTTAACTCTTATTAGGATTTTTTAATATAAATTCGAACAATATTATGTACGTAGTTGTCAATAAATTCTTTTCCATATGAATTTAACCATAAACGAAATACCGAAGAGAAGATATTTTTTGAACATTTGACACTGAATTATTTAAATTATGTGCGCGTAATATATAACGCTCGTCCTGAAACGTGGTTTAGGTAAAAGTATCCAGCGTACTGAAATAATTAGATCTTCCCATCCGGCATACGATGGCCCAATGGGGAAAGTTTTTAACTCGCATACATCGATGATTCGAATCCCTGTGGAACGTGACTCGCGAGAAAAGATGATTTATCGTCGCACTTGAAAAAATGTTATCCGATCATTTGAATAATGTGAACAAATTATCTTGACATTCATACAAAATGATTGAAGTATTGATTAGTGTTATTGTAAAGAATTGTTTCAGTTGATTTCAAGCAATTTTTTCAATTTTTTTAACGTGTGGGGGTTACAGGTAGGTGCAAAGTCGAAATAAGTGGGCCATGTTAGTTCGGCGAACTCGATACCTTGCCAAGAGGGCATCGCGTTATACGAATCTCGCGTGTGTCCTTTCGAACGAGTGTCAGCGCGCCCATTTTGGTCGGTCGATACTAATTTCCAACGGCGCTCCTTACCCGGCCCGATTTCATCGGGCGAGATCTCGCGCGTTCACGCGATGCGATGCGATTTATCGGCCCTCGATTGCCGCTGCGGTTATCAAACTCGTAATTAGGAACCGTAAACTAATTCGTTCGTTCCACCATGAACCGCAACCAAGTGTTCGATTACGTACTCGGCAACAAAATAATTGAATGCATTTAAAATGAATCTGTCCAAAATTATAAATAAATTAATTTTGTACAAAAAATTTTTCATTCAAGTCCGGCCTTGTTTTCAAATTTGAAGAAAATTCAATATGAGGATAAAACTTTCTAAATCAAGACAGGCTCGTTGAAATATTAATTCGGTTCGACATTCTTCCATATATACGCCCAAGTTGAAGCTAACAGCGATAAAATGAGACTTTCGTCTCGGGAGTTGGCCTAATTGCCGGCCAAATGAGATTTGATATATATCGAACGATCTCGGAGTGTGTATGCCTGAGCGTCATAAATACGGTCAGCCCCATTTCGAAAATAAGGGTCCCTCCGACATTACCGACATTAGCGTCGTAAAGCCTCGTTTCGCGCTTTGTTTTATAGCGGCTCTCTCGCTCCCTCCCGCCAGTTTGAACAAATCGATTCGCCTAATGTCGCAACATTTGATATTTCAGCCTCTAAACCGTACCATGGTTCCTAATCCAGCCGAGTGAATCGCCCCAGCCTTGAAAATTAACTCTCCGAATGAAACGAAATTCAATCGAGACTTGAGTAGGTCGAGATAAACAAAGGAATCGAGAATTCTCGCTTCGGCGATTTGTTGTTAGTCACAGCTGGAAATTCTCCCGCAATTTGTTCTCGCTCTCTCCTCTCTCTCTCTCCCTCTCCCTCTCACGCACTCTCATCTTGTTTATCTAGATCGTAAACACGAGTAACCCTCGATCAGAAATGCTTTTTTTTTACACTGTATTTTTTCATTCGACGTTTGTCCTCGTTCTTTGTTGCAAAATTATGGAATAGAGGAGTAGACTGGAATTGGAGAAATGTCAATGTCGAGCGAACGAGACAACGCGACTTTGGAATATATAATATCGCGTGTAAATATATCATATCTAATACACGCCTGGCAGATCAGTCAAATCGATAACCGTAATCACTCGTGTATATTGAATGGATTCGTCCTGCAGCGCACCGAATTGATGGAATCGTTAACATCTTATCGAACAGGCAGATCTCGCTTCAAAATCGCGCCAGTTTCCATTAAAGCATGGCGGATATATTTTTTCTCTCGTGGACTGAGCGGGCCTGAAATTTTACGAGCCTGAATACGCTCGCTGGCGTGTTTCAATTTGCCTCGTGGAGTGGCCGATACACATCGCAGAGTGTGTATAATTTATTAACGTATCCAATACGTCAAAAGAATCAATAGAACAATAACAGTAATAGAAAATATCGAGTACTACGGAGAAACGCTAATTCCCTCCAACTGGAGAAATTTGAAAAGTATCGGATGAGAAGTCGAGAGAGAGAAGAATGAAAAATTCGTCGGGGAAGCGTCAAGAATTCCATTGAATTATTCCCCGCCGTTAGTAGACTCCGAATTTCCATTCGGTCGGGTGTCAGAAACTCGACGCGTCCGACGAGAAGGATTCGCGCGATAATACTCGAGTTTTCGAGAAGACGCGTCGAGCGAGAACCGCTCGCGAACTTTCCTATCGGCTCGATCGGTCGCTCGCGCGTGAAAAAAAACTTTGGTCTTCGAAGAAGACGAGAAAAAACGGTCGATTACGATCCGCCCATTCGACCTGTAATAGCCGGCTTATCCATTGTTTTCTTCTCACTTGTCATTGCAGAGGAGCGTGTAACTTTTTGTTTTCTCGTCGGCGGGCTTTTCAGCCGCGTTTACCCTTGACCCGACGTTCGCGCGAGGCGTGGCGTGAAAAAAGAAAACAAGGGGGATGAAAAAAAAAGGCGATCGTTTCGTTGCCCACGAAAAATTTCTTTCGGCCAGCCGAGGAAGGCGAGGGTGAATGAATAAATTGAGAGAAATAGCGCGCTGGGATGATTAATGGCTGATCGCGAAGCCCCACCTGGCGGGATCCGCAAGGACGCGAGTTTCTGCGAAGAAACTCGAAGAAACTTTCGAAGAACGTAGCGATGCAACCCCGGGGCCGAGTTCAACGCCCTAGATTTCGAGGGCTCGCATGCCTGTCAGAGTGTCACGTTATATGAACGTCTCAATTGATCGGATAACGCTACCCCCGCTCGATTCGATAATAGGAATCCATAAATTATCCCCCTTCGCTCATCTCTGTGTACAAACGCCGAGAATGATCGCCGAAATTGTTTCTCGCATTAACCGATTGGTTCCATTAATTATTCGTAAATCCAGCGGAACTCGACGATTGGACTTTTATTTACGTTGTTTCTAACTCGCTGAATCGTGCCGGAGATTTCGCTTTAATCGCGATACAACCAGCAGAGCAATTCTTAAAGCGTCGGCGAGATTCCCCACGAGCATCTTGCGAGAGAATCGTTCCGAGCCGCTGAAATTTTTACTCCATAGAATAGAATTTTTTAGAGCTTCCGAGCGGTAAAGTGAAATCACTCCTACGGGATCTTCGTAAAATGGGAATCAGAGGCAGCTTGTGTTTCGCGAAATAATGGTTGTCAGCGAGAAATTTTCGAATATTAATTTTGCGTGCCAGATCACAAAGAACCGTAATAGATTCTTTTCTTAAATATACGCCTGTTTCAAATTAATGAAACTAAAAGCATAATAGACTACCGTCGTACATCAAGGTTTATATCTTCGTCCAACCCTGCTCATGGAGCGATAAGCTCGATAGAAATTCACGGATGCAAATCGCCGAAAAGCCAGCTATTAATGAATTATTAATCGGCACTCTGTACGACACGCGCGCCGTAGCGGATGAGTTACGTTCTCCGTGAAGGTAAAATTTCTCACGGCGACATTGATGAATCACCGAGCCAAGAAAAAAAATGAGGATGAGGTAAAAAAAAAAAAAAGGAAATCGAGGCAGAAGCTGAAGATGATTTATGTAAGCCAACAATTCGATTTTGATATTTTCCGTCGAAATACCGGATCGCGCAAACGCCTAGGGTGTCTTTCTCTCACTCGGCGGAACTCGAGCTCGATGATCCAGCGGAATTCGAACAAACGCGTCGTGTATTTCCGTCCAAATGATGTTTTATGTAAGAAATTATATTCTAGACAATCATCGCAAATGTAGAGCGAGTCAATCAATTTGATCGAATAAAACATTTTATTCATTGGGTCGTGTACAAGCCAGTCCCGTTCTCTTGAAATTTATAATTCACGAGCTTCGTTGAAGTTCATCAACGGAACCTCATAGCGCAGCGAATTGACGGGGGGTATTAAAAAACTTGTGTACCGGTCCTTTATGCACCGGAGTGCATTCCGGTGCACAATGGACGTATCGCGAGATCCGGCGAATGATTTACGCCAGCGACTTCTGAACTATCCTCCCTCGCGGGACTTCCGTATCGCGTAAAACGAGCTTATTGAAGGGAAAAGGTGGACTGAAGCGTCCCTTTCTTGCGCTTCCTTCTATTTTTGTTCCTTTCTCCTTCCGCCTCGATAAGAACGCTCAAAGTCGCTCGATGGAAAATAACGCGATAAAATAGAGAGAGTCGGCATGACACAGCAAATTCTCGTATACCCGAATTACTGGATTGCCCGTAAAACCAATGAATTTTACATATTAAATTAAAATAGAACAACAGAAACTATCGATTATCGAAACGACTTGGAAAATTTCCGTTAGATTCGTGAACGCCTTTAATCGGCCATAAGGAGAGCTGCCTTCTCGCGATAAATCATCGTATAATAGAGATTTTGGTAGGGGAGAAAAATGTCTCGTCGACGCTCATTTGTAACTCAACTTTCATTTCCAGTCCTGACGATCGTGTTTCAGTTTTTTGTCGCCGAGAATTTGACAGAGCCGTCGGGAGGGGGGAGGGGCGAGGATAACGAAGACGCGTATCCTCGAGACTCGCGACGACCGAAATGCTCGTTTATCGATCTACCCTCTACTCGGTTTCAGGAGCGTAAACACTCGAACGAGAGTTCTACCCCGATCGCACCTGCCTGCGAAAGTTTTCGCAAACCCACATCGTTCTTGTCTCGCACTCTCCGTTCTCTGTGTACGACCTCCAAGTGCGTGGCCTATCGATCCGTCTCCGCGAATCGAGAAACTTGCGCGGTAAATTGTCCTTTCCGCTTGCACCGCGAGACAGTCGATACGTTTGATGGCTGTTCGATTTTCGAAGAGAGTGGATTGGAAAAAAAAAAAAAATAATTACAGGCGAAATAGCGGAAAAATTTTATGCGAACGATTAAGAAGTAAGCCCGCCACGATTCGCCCATTCGCGATCGGGCCGACCTAGAAAAATAAGAGCACCACTCGCTAATGCAAAGTATCGTAAAATCGATGATACTCGGATGGCCAGAAATGAAAATAAAGAGATGCGAAAACCCTTTTGTCTTGCCGAGCTAAAAAAAACGGCTCGAACGAAAATTTTTGCTGAAAAAAACGAAAACCCGTCAGACCACAGTGACGATGAAGTTTTTTGTGGGGTGCGTGGTTCGGCGAAAAAACGAAAAAAAAAAAACTTTACTACGGTTAATCAATAAACGACCTAATTTCGTTTATAATGATACGCCGGTCTAAAAACTCCTGGCATTACCCGAGACAATCACGTAATCGCCTGTATAGTCCTCGCGTAGCCTCCGTGCACGAGAACTTTCCCGGGAAAGGTGTAGAGTTTAACGTAGAGGTTACCCATTCGTGGGCGAATTTCAAAACTCCCACACCGTAACGTTATCTACCGTCGCAAGGTCTTCGCCGATAAGTCATTACAACTTTTTTTTTTTTCAACTCCCTCGGCCCGGACGTTATAACGTCGTCGGTTGTAAGTCGGGCGCGGGTGACAGGCGATACGTAAACAAACCAATCATCCGCCTAACGATCCCAGTTCGAGAACAGAAACGTCCAACACCGGGAGTATGAATTTCCAATTTCCCACATTCGACGAATAAATCTGAATATTCTCGGTAATAACAGCCTCGTCCATGATTTATACTCGAATCAATATTAATAAACTCGTTTCGGATCAATGTCGAAGTAATTATCACAGGGCCGTAAAAGTACTGGCCGACTGATTCGCGGGGCGTAATTGCGCGCTCGAGCAGTACTTTCCCGGCTCGATGGTATTCGCAAAGTTGGACGAGTAACGACGGGATTCCGATTTTGACGTTCGCAGGAGCAGCCGGTACGACGCTGGATGAAACGAGAGGTCCAATAGCGCGAGTCCCGTTGACGATAACGGGGCATGCGGTTGGCAGGCACGCCGGGGCGATGACTCACCAGCGTCGGGCAACGTCATCGGCAAGGGTCCCTCAGGACTCTCAGGAAGAGCTGCAGCAGCGCGCGTCCGCGGCGACTAACGTCAAAACGTCGCCCGATCGTGCCGGCCGTCTCGTCGGCAGACGACGACGTCGTTGCCGAGCGCTCGATCTAACCGCACACGAGCCACTAGTCGACGAGAATGAGAGATCACTCCCGACGTTACAGGGAACACGGACAGCCCGTGCCCTTGGACGAGGTTCAGGGTTTGCTGTTACCGCCACCGAGAACAGGTAAACCAGTCAAAGCGCTCCAAGCGAGTATGAACTATTTTTTTTTCAGGTACCGCTCATTTCCCAGTGAACTCGAATTTTCATTGCACTTTGGAAAGTTGCCTCGGATGGCTAACTTTGAGTTGTCAAAGGCTGCTACATAATGTAGACTAGACCAGGTGCATAGTTTATGGCTTGAAAGAGAAAATGAATTAAAATATTCAGGGCTTCTTGAATGAATAATTAAAAAAAATTAATTGGGCGAGAGAACAAATCCCTGTCACAGCGTAATAATTCATCGTGAAGATATAGACCGGCGGTAACTCGATCGAATGATTTCTTTGGAATCGTATGAATATCGTATTCGGAGTACAATTCGAATTTAAATTCTATCGCGAAGAAATCGATAAGTCCTTGTTCGAAAGAAAAGCGGACAAGCGAACGAGCGGAGATTTATACGCACGTCGCCATTGCTTTCTCGCGACCGTTCATGCGCAAATAGCCGGGGGTATTTTCCCGCGAATACTCTCACTCGATATATCTATATCGTTAGTATATACGTATATATTTGATATGCACATCCATTCGTACCTTTGAGCATAAAAATACAGATATACGTACCCGGGAAATAGTTGGAGTGAACTCGAAATCGGAGAGCAAGTCTCCATTTTGGCCGTTAAAGTCGATTTTAATACGCCATTGGCGTTTCATGGCTCCTGCACTAACTGGTTCTCTCTTTCTCTCTCTCTCTCTCTCTCTCTCTCTCTTCCTCTCGTTCAATAAAATTATCCGACTGGTAACTTCGGCCTCGGTGATAAATAAACTAATTCCAATTTCAATTTTAATTCGACTCGCGTCGACTTAAGCATTGATGTCAGTACAAGAAGACTATTCGACGGCTTATAGAGTTTCCATCCCGAGATTACGCGGAACGAATTGCGGAGCCGATAAATTGAGAATAAGACGAATTTTCGCCTCGTTGGTAATTCTTGGAAAACGAGCGTTATTCGCGGAAGCCGCTTTTCACGGTGTATTACCTATATCTATGTAGTACAATGTACGTATAACTAGTGCGTACGTCTATATGGTTAGCCGTCCGCGGCCGCTAGCAATATACGTACCACCTTATGATTGACCAAAGTCGAGCACGTCCAGTCGCTACGATCGATACGTCCGTGATCGTACATGCGTGTAATTCTATACCGACGATTGATTACACTGCTGCTAATTAAATCGTGCGGCAAATAGGTTTACACACGTATTTCTTATTTCTAGGATTTCAGAAGAAATTTTGATTGTGCATGAAATAAAATGTCTCAAATTTGGAATTTCCAATAATTTTCTTCGGATTAAAATTTTTTACTTTAAAAATTAATATCAGTCACGAGTAAATAATTTTAATTGCAGTTTGTATTAGCTATGAATTTCGTTAGAATTTTATCACACTTGAATGAGTTTAAAATTAGAATAGGTCTGATTCTACTGGATGATAGGAGAGTACTAAGTCTTTAATCATTCCGCAGGTAATCGGGGACCTCTGAATGTCACGATCGTTCAGGTGGGCCGAGGCAACGGAACCGGCGGCGAGGGAGTCGCCGGGGACAGCAGTGACCACCTGAGACTGGAACCGCCATGCGATCTCAAACCCGTCCCCTCGCCGCTCTCGGAAACGAGCGCCACTCTACCCTCGGACAACAACGACACCTTCACAGGAGGTGAGTAATCGGACGAACGTTTCGCGCGGACTGCCCTCGCGAGCACCGCTAATTCCGTCCAAGTTTTTTATCGGTTCACGTCAGAGCGAGCGTCAATGAGGTTCGGCGTTGATTCCAAGTCAGTGGTTCATAATGTCTATTAGCTCCCCAACTACAGCTCCGGTCACCGGTGAATGATATTTTGCAAAAAAAGAATCTACATATCGCGAAATACGACGGGAAGAGAAACGAAGCCCGATGAAAAATTATTGGACGCGGATCGACATAGCGCGAAGCACAATCGATGTCGATTCTCATCGAGCTCGGCCGGCGAATTCAGTCGGAATGAGAATTAATCATTTTATCGTTCTCTCGAGGCCATCTGATTCTGAGCGCCATTACCGCCAGGGTTCGTAATTTTCCTCGCTTATTCCTCGTCTTTCGATCGTCCGGCTGGGCCATTAATCCCGATTTTCGTGGACGTCCCACGAACGAACCGGTTAAATATTGACGGCTGGCCGGCGAGCCCGTACACGCGCATTTCACGCTCCTCGCGCGTATAAATGACGATACCTCCGGTGCGCGGAAATGTCCTAACGTTATCCGGCCAGATCGGTATTTCCAACGGGGTCGTGCACGAGAGCGGACGCGCTATTAGCTGAGAGAACAAACGTCCGACCTCGCCTATCGCATTACGGGGAGTAACGTAAAATTTTTTTTACGACGAGCCACCTTTCACACAATCCACACATCGCTTTTTTTTTCTATCATGGAAGATTCGACACGTCCCTTTCTCGGTCAACTGAATGAAAAAGTAGTGAAAATCGAAATTATATGCTTTTAATAATTCTTCATATAAAATCTATTTCTTCGTCGGTTTTATTTTTGTTTCTTAAGATGACGTAAAAGATACCGTAGGTGGAATATCCGCGTTCATTTTTGGCCCGAGTTATCTATGATTTACATGCGAAAAAATCGCGACTCATGCGGAAAGCTCTCAGTGTAAGCCTGAACTTTGATCTTTCCCGGACACAGTGTGATAACGACGATTGGAAATTTTCGAACTTTCCCAGGGCCGTCCGTGAACTCTCATCCCTAATTTATTCGCCCTGGCGGAGGGAGATAGACGACGGCTGAATATGTATTGTATTAGAAACCGAGCGAGTTCGCGAGAATTCGCGTTGTACTACCGAAATTTCGAATCGGCTTTAATGGATTCGTTCTCGCGCTATCTCGTCGTCTCTCGCGATTCTCTCCTTTTTATAAGGTCTGACGGTCCGTATTTGATTAGCATTCGCTCGACATCGTTTCACAAAACGATAACGAATAGATGGATGTTTGATTTCTGAGCTAAGGAAAACATCTCGTTAAATTTAATGAATAATTTCTCGCGTGAAATAAATTGTTTATCACAATCGAGCGTCTCCGCGATTTCTCCACCCCCACTACTCAATTGCATAACACGTGATATTTATTTTCGCCTTGCCCAGAAGTAGAAGCTCTGCGAAACACACGGGAGCCGTAATAATTGGATTGCGGGCTCGAGATCGAACGCTCGAGCACCTTGGTCAGTCCGGGGTTTCGCGTGGTTGACTGTCATTGCCGACGCTGATCGCGATGAAAGAAAAATTCATTCCATCCCATTCTCATTTTTTTTGGGCGAGAACAACGGTGTCGAAAATGTACTTGAGTGTCGTGATTATCGAATTTACGTGATTGAGTTAGCGAGATGAATGGATTGCTTGGATCTACGTAATATGAAAATCGAACGAAATATTGGGCAAATGAAACAGTCGAAATAAAAGAACCGAATGGTCCACGGCGTGACTCTTCGAGCTCGACATGCAAAAAGATAGTGTAGGGCCAGTGATATTCGTAATCGACTGCGATGGCAACAACAACGAGAACAACGAGAGCAACGAGAACGAGAATGAAAACGAAAACGAGAACAAAAATGAAACTGAGGCGAGCTCGCCGGCTTACGGAATCTCAACCTCAATCGTTCCAGCCGGGACCGTAGAATAAGTATTCGCTTTGGGATGAGTTCTAATACACGAGTGATATTTAATATTTTTGCACTTCTCAATTCGTCATAACACGTCGGTCGGGGCTTCACCCGGCGTTTTGTAAATCAAGGATAAAGTAACATTCGAGGCTTCGACGTGTGTAAACTGTTTAACCGCGCGGTAAAGTGTCTCGAACATAGGTTGTTACGCAGCTTCAAATCGCATTACCACTTTCCTCTGTTCGTGAATTGAAAAGCGTCTTCTCGATGTTGTCGAAGGATATACGATGGACCAATTGTGCGTTACTTTTTAACCGTAAAATCGTGATAACCGAATCCTGAGCAGACATTAAGTTCAGTCAATTCGCTATTTCTCTTGGTAAAAAACTTGGCTACAAAAAAGTGCAGTAGTTGATTGAAATTAGGTTTTAACCGAACCGAAAGAGTCTTTTCTTGCGAGGTTTCTAAAATAAAAAGTATAAGAGCTTTATGAATCTCGGGAAAAATAAGATTTTTCCGGAAAATGCTGCGAGTCAGCGAGATATTAGCTGATTTACATTTTACGATTCAGGCGTGGATCCAAGGCTACTTCTTGGCACCGGTGGAGATCGCAACACATGGGAGGGCCGTTACCACACGAAGGAGCATCGTCGGGCGGGTAAAGCGACCTTTCAGGGTCAAGTTTACAACTTCCTCGAACGACCGACCGGCTGGAAGTGCTTCCTATATCACTTCTCTGTGTGAGTAACACATTCCGTTCTTTTTACTCGAGAAAATTTCTTCGCGAGTTCGATCAAATTGCGTTTAATTGAACGAAACGCGAGTACATCACGCGAGAAAAAATTCCGGCGAGAAGCTTTAGACGGTCGAGTGTAGATGGCGGACTATGCATGGACTCTCGCCACTTCGCCATTGATGCATCGCACTTTACTCGTACTACTTATCGAGCACTCTAAGCAGGGATCTTTTGGAGAATATTTAAAACTAGTATATTCTATAAATAGAAGCCCATAGAGAACTTTGAAAAATGTGTACTATCTGAATTTTTGTCATTATAGTAACAATTTTTATCTTGAATGAAAATGAAAACCTGTATAACTTGAAATAGACGATAATTTAGTATTATTTCGAAAAGAATATCAAATTATTTTAAAAGATAATAGTTGAAGGTAACGGCCGGTTTCTCGTATACATAGAATGTATTACGTCACGTTTGTGACGCACAAAATTCGTAGGACATTTCGTACCTGGCCATCCACGTGTGCGGATTGGCGAATCGATCCACGTGCTCGTTACGCGCTTGAACTCTGAATTGCGTCATACATGACTCGCAAAAAGAGTTGCCCTGGTCAAATAAAAATTTACTTTTAATATAATAATATTCCCGAACTGAGTTCGCAAAAATAAATATCATTGAAATACTGAAGTTTATATACACGTAATTATCGATACGAAAGAACGAATTTCGAACGAACTACGTCTGTCGTTTCGGCGTTAAGGCATAGATTGATGAGGAGTAGTACCGGAGAGAAAAGATAGAGAACCGAAAAAAATCAAAGAGACGTCGGTAGGGAAAGCAATCGAGCTCGTAACGACGAGCATCGATTTTCCTCGCTTCAAAAATGCCACGACGCTCGAATGGGACCCAGTACTCCAATTTTCGCTCACTCCCGACGTCGTCTCCGAATTGCATATTTTTTATCCTTCCCTTTTCCTCGCCGTTGTGTATAGAGAGAATATAGGCGCTGCCAGAGCGAGGTGGCAACCTACTTCCCGGGAGAGAATCCGCGATACACCGAAAGAGGGCGGTAATTTTTAAACGATCGTAAAACCATTCGCGTCATTTTATGCGTTTTTATTCCAGCGATAAAATCGCGAAATAGAGCAAATTGTCCAACGCCTGAACCAGCGTATGGGCGAATTTTAATTCAGTTTTCAATCGTAGAAAATTAATTCCTGTTTTTTTTTTAAAAATCGCGAGTAGCGTAAATGTAAACAAAAATTCAGGACTTCCGGGAAGAGGGAAGGGAATTGAAAAAGAGGATCCGGAGGTGAAATTGCACGAGAGCATAGCAGTGATCGATAGTCCGAATCGCGGACGGGGTTCTCCGGTTTACGGCGGCGTTTATACGCCGTTTTATTAGCGGCCGTTACGCCCTCGACGGGTTTATGGATCCTCCAACTGTTGCCCGGGGCGAAATCGCGAATGACGTTGCTCGGTGGCTTCCCCCTTTCGTTGTTGCACATTGCCGAGCTTTTAGGCGGCGGGAGACATTTATTACATCCCGTGCGTAGCTGCGTTAATTAGACCACCGGGTTCGTTGTGATTCAGTAGTGGCAATCGATAATAATTTCCCCGTGGGATGAAAATGGACGTTTTAAAAGAAGCGAGCGTGTCTCGTCGAGGAAAATAAAGTGTCGGAGTGCCGTTTGAAAAATTCAATTTATTACTGGAACTGTGTACAAACTAAAATAATAACATCGAATAATTGCACGATGAATCAATCAAATCTCCCGCTCCAATCGGAAGCGCAAATCGTTGTCGGATTGGCGTTTCCGATTCGCCGGCGATTAAGCGTAGCCTTGCTTTTATTTTTCACATTTTTTATTTTTATTTCTCTTCGCGTGCAGTATACGTGACGACCGCGACCGAAACAAAGCGTTGCATCAGCCCTCTGGGCTTTTAATCTAACCGCGCGCTCGGGTTAGATCGTCAAGCGGATCGAAGGAAGGAAAGGTTGAGGAAGGACGGAGGGGGAGGGAGGGGCGAAGAAGAAAAATTGTGTTGGCAACACCCTTCGGCGAGAACAACTAACGAGTCGATCGAGATAACGCTACGGCGTGTGAGCTCCGCGAAATAAAATAATACATCGCGTGAAGCCGTTACTTTGGAATTCGGTCATGATCTGGGTCTCGAGCGGAAACTCCGAAACCGTATTTTACATCTAACACAAACAGTGAATAACGCGGACAATTAACTAACGTCTATGCGATTAATGCAACATTTAATATTCATGTAATTTATCAAAGTCGTTACATATTTGTATCTGAAAATTAACGGTAAATGATAATTTAATATTCGAATTTCGACTTTTCTACATAGATAAAGCTACTGTGCATATCTAACCCCGGAATGAGTTCACATTCGATTGGCAATCGCGCTGTATATGCGCTCGAGCAAGATACCGTAAGCGCGTTACGTACTGTCCCTCGTAAATACGCACGCGGCATCGTGACTGGCGAGTAGCCGCGGAACGCTCGCGCGTCCATCCCGCATCAATAATGCAGAAGGGTCGCGGCGTGGCCTTGCCATGCGGCGAATATCGACCAGCGCGGAAATATCAATTCTTACCCGAGCCAGGGACGGTTCTCGCGTCGATGCCCAACTTTACGAAGTATTTCTCGCGACGTTATAACGTCCCCGCGATATCCGTTACGTAATCCAAGTTGGCCCACTTTTCAAATTTTTCCCCTCCCCGGTCGTTCTTTCAATTTTTTTTTTCTGTGCACGCTCTTGAATATACGAGGAGAATGAAATATGGCGATCAATAATAAAAATCGCTACTAGCGCTACTAACGAGGAAGAGCACGAGCACGAGTTTGACTCGGCTATGCGGGAGAATAACCCACATGCGAGTTCGAGAGTCGAAATTCGTAATCACGAGTTAAAGAGTTACCGCGCGAGCCGAAAGCTCGTCCCGAAACAACGTATGGGTAATTCCGTTATTCCTCAATTTCTCGTAATACTAGAAAGGGCAAATTTCTCTGTTATTCTCCTAGATCTCGTTGAATCGTGTTTCGAAATTTCAATTGGGAAAAAGCGAATTTTCCGTGCTTTTTCCGGATGCGCGTGGCCGGCATTGAAATTTCACCGTTATCTGAAACAAAGAGAGATAAGTTTCGAGATGTTATCTACCATCGGGTTTACCTATTCCGGAGGTAAACACGCCACTGCCTTGACATTGCCGCTCGCAGGACCTCGCAAAGTGGGTCACGTGGCTTTCTGTAGTCCCTTCGCGGCCCCCACTATGCAGATTCGCCCCATTTCTAATTTCCTTTCTCGAATTTGCCCCGTCCTCTCCTTGTCCGAGGGTGAGTCATCGCGATGTTCGCCACTAAGATTTATGAGTGACTGTTGGTCAAGGATTTGTATCTTCAAAGGCCGAATAGAAAGATACAAAAAAGGATTACTTTTTTTTTTATAAAAAATTAATCAGACGAATAAAGGGAACATTTTTCGTGATAAAACGGATGATTTTGCGTTGTGAATTGTTAGAGAAGGACGACCGGTGCAAACTTCCCGATTAAACTTGGCGCTTACCTTGACGAAACACGAGTAATAATTTTTTTAAAAAGAAAATCCCTTGGCGGACTCGTTCTGGCGCATCGCCACGGCGATATCTCCTCCAGATTTCATAAGCAATGTACATAAAGACGCTCTTTTCACCCGCGGTGCTTCTATTTTTGATATTTTCGCGCGCCGCGAGTTTCGCAGGCTCTCGCTAGTTCAGCCATTCTTGTGGAAGCGGAAGACGTCTTCCGCGTATCCAGCTGAGTGTAGGATTATTCTTTCCGTGACGTGCTCCCTCCTTTTCTTCATCTCTCTTTCTCTCTTCCATCTGAGACAATGCGAGCTCCTTCCCGCGCGATGGAGTGCCGCGGGTGTAACGAGAAAAGGAGCTCGTCACCGGCTCGAGCATGCTCGAGCACTTCTCGCACACGAAAACGCACACGACGAGGGTAAAAAAAAGAATTGGACAGAGGAGCAGCTCGCTAATGATCACCCGCGCTGTTTTGTCTCTACCGCCGCACGCGGCTTCGATCTCGGTCAGCCTTCTGGCGTTGACGTCGGGTTCAATTAGGCTCGTTGAGAATACGCGAATGAACGTAGAATACCGAATCGGACGAGTATGTAGAATTTTATTGTAGATTTATTTCCGAATTTCTAATCAGAGTTAATGTGTCCACCCAATGTTGCATTTAGATCGACAGAGTAATCACGCAATAACCACTCGCAACTGTGGAAAAAACCTTTGAAGATATTCCGGGAAATGAAAAATCTCTCTCGCTCTACTCGGGCCCGGTGTCTTGGTTTTTGAAGTTTCCTCCATTCCGTGGAAACCCTTCTCCCTTTTGTAACGTCGACGGTCGAATTTTCTTTGTGCCCCAGTTGTCTTTGGAGAGTCGTGTGCGCGTATAGAACGGCGCAAGTGGGGAATTTGATAACTAGGAACCGCGCTCGCGGTTCTTGGAATTAAATAAGAACGAGGAGCATCCCTTTATGCAGAGTTAATTAGGATAATGGCCAACCGGGTTCGTACCGCGAACGGGAGGCGGAAAGGGAAACAATCCGCGGTGAGATGCTACTCGGGCACTGGTTCTTCTCGATTCGCGGTCAAAGTGGGTAGAAAAAATTCCCTAAACCGAGCGTAAGTGGATCGTAGTCGGCCTCTGGGTTGATCTGTTTGCGCACGCGTGTATTGTAAACTCGATCGAGATGCACTCCCAACGAATACGAAACGGGAAAAGATGAGTAAATGAATAAAAATGAGGATATTGTTCGTAATAATCGAAACAATAGTTTTGCAATTACGTCCGGCACTCGAGGGTGGGTAATTGCTCGGGTGTATTGTATGGGCCGCGAGGACTCAGTTGGCGAATCAAATACCGCGCTCTCCTACCTCTCCCGGGGAATAAGACTCGTAATTACGCGAATAACCGCCACGGTATATTTGAGCGCTGGATACCGTTCCTAAATTTCATAGTAGCCCTATCGTACGTGCTATTCAAATCGCCTTGGGAAAAGGAGAACAATTGTTATAACTATCTGGTCGATTGAAAAAATATGATTCTGGATATTGCCGTCGTTATTTCTGTTTTTCTAACGCACTCGCGTAACACGATGGTTAGTCGGTTTATCGAGTAATAGCGAGAACACGCGACACTATGCCCGAGCAGATGTACAAGTTTCTCGCGATTGCGCCTTTTGTATTAGAAGCGCGGCGCGTCGACCAGGACAAAGAGGCACTCGGAAATTCAGTAATTAGCGCAAATTCGCGCGCAAAAGCGGTCCCCTTTCCACTGTTACCTTATCGTGGCGTCTCACCGTTACATTAAAATTACGCAGAGTGGAGTCAAGATCATACGCTAATTTCGATTTTATCAACTTAAATAAGGGAGGGTGGGCAAAATGGGCACCGTGGGGCAAAATGGACACCCATGAAATTTGGGGGCAAAACGGGCACCCTGAAATTTTTCATTAATAATTTAAATTTTATTTTTGTTTAGATAATTCAAATAAAATATCGTATTGTGCTGGTTTTTATTTCATAAGAAATAAATTAACTAAATTAATAATAAATAATTTTAATTATTTGCCTTATTATTAAAAATTTCAGGGTGCCCATTTTGCCCCACATTTTGGATTTTTTTATTTTAATGGGCACAGCTCATCGATGTTGAATAATAAATAAGGGCATGTAAAATAGTGTGTCGAGTGAAAAAACGTAAAGATATAACCATTTTTTGCTTAAGGTGCCCATTTTGCCCCTCCTTCCCTTATATCGTTCGTGATAATCTCCTGATATGGAAATTAATACTAATCGTATCCGACATTACCCGATCCCAACGAAATTGTTCTAAATATTAAACCTCATGTCGACTCGATGTCGCACTCGCGCAAAAACTCATTGCTACCGAATCATGAAAAATACTAATTGACAAATTTGTCGATATTGTGCGAAAATCGAATTGAGAAATTCGAGCTTCGTTATCGAGAGCTCTTCGTCGCGCTCGTTCGCTGTGAAAATTCCCCGAATGGACGTAATTACATCCACGGGAAGACGAGTTGACGTGCAATATGGGGGAGAGAAAAAAAATTCCTTAAAAGATATATAATAACGCGATCCGAGGATCGACAGAAATGATATTTTTCTTTCGAGAAAAACGATCATCTTTTTTCGTCACCTCCGACGTCCGTGAGAGACTCTCATCCGGACGACAAGAGCTCTTTTCGAAACTGTCCGCTTTGCAAATACCTCGCATATACAGGCCATCGTAATCTCGAGGATCCGTGTCTCGTCGCCATTGTCGTATCGTTCGTCGAAGTTCTCGGATCTAGAAAGATTTCTTTCGCTGTGTGTCGAGAGGAGAGAGACGGAGAGGAAAGTTCTCGCTCGTCAGGGACATTACTCGACGCTGTCCGTTTTAATCATTCGGTCTACAACACTCGCTTTTTTATTCCTTGATTTTCCCCCATTCTCGCATCGCTCGAGCGCGATATCGATTTCGCGGGCTAACGAGCGCCTACTTGCTGTATTTTTTCGACGGTCGAGCAACGATACAACTCCCAAATGGCTTTTCCAACGACGATCGCGAGAGAGAAGAGTTTTAGCGTGTAGCAGCCGTGGGGTTTGCGACCCAGCGCGCTGTATTCTTGTTATATCACTCATATTCGGAGCTTTTTTTTCTCTTTATTCTTTTTTTCTCGCGGCGCGTGCTCCGCCACGACCCGATCGTATATTCAGTCCGGGACTACGGATAGAACCGGCCACGGGGATTTCGCCAGGGATTGAAAATCGCTGAACAGACTCCCACAAGGCGAGCCACCATTATGAGATTACGCAGCGAAGATAAATCTGTACGGGCTATCGTGAGCCTCGTTGATTCGCTTTTCTTTCGCGCTTCTTTTTTTCTCCCGCGTGCGGCGAAGGTCATCTATCCAGTCGAGTGAGATATTTTTCACAAGCGCGTTCTGATATATTTTTTTATTAGGCACTATGTAAATCAAAAATTTTTCATTCTTCGAACCGATTGGTAATTGAGCGGCAAACCTTAATTTGATATTAATTCGATGGTCTCAAGAGAAAACAAAAGAATTTATCGAGATAAGTTCACCGAGTGAAATAAGGATAGGTGGAACTAGGCTACCGAAACCGAGATTGAAACGAAATGGGATACTGGTCACACGGCGATTAAGTACGAGTGTCAATCTGCTGTGTTACACCCCTCGTTGAGGCAATTAAGAGGCTACACAATACGTCGAAAAAACAGTCAGACGAATTTCCCAGCAAATAGCTTTTAGCAAGAGATCAGAATATTTGTTTCTTTTTTTTCTCGTTTCCTATCCATTCAAAAAATCTATAAAGTATCAAGATTATTAATAAACTCGAAGCTGAAAATTCTTCAGCACCCTCGCAACCCTCGGCGTTACAAGATCCTAGTGATATTTGGAAAAAAAAATCCTTTATACACCCTCGTATGCGCTATGGAGGGTAATCGAGATAAAAACGCTCGTTTGCGGTGAGCGATGTTTCCCACTTTCGAGGGTGACGCGATAAAGAGATGAAGGGGAGCGAGAGAGTAGGACTACCTGCTTATCCTGAACACGAAAACGTTAGCTTTTATCGATTTACGCGTTGACTTTGGATCTCAATGACATATTTCTTGTATCGACTCGAGAACCATTTATCTGAAGAAAATAAATTTTCGATCGATCTTTTTAGGAAAAAATATTATTTCATACAATTATTAACTATGTCGAATCGTCATAACAAAGAACTGTATTTTCGATCCCAGTTCTTAGATTTGAGTCTTGTCTTTTTTATCGGGGTCATAGTTCTTGTTACACAACTCTGATTGCTTGCGTGATATATCTCCTTTTTTTCTCCACTAATTCGGATACCGAGACCAGTGGCAATACTTCTTCATCTCAGGCGGCCGTTTATTGACCGCAAATTACTTTCTGAGCCGACCAGCTTTCGAAGAGATTGATATATTCGGGTCCACGCGGACCGTGCTCCGTTAAAATACGATCTCCCTGTAAATAACGAATAGCCGACTCGTCGAAACGGGCGAAAGTCGGGTTTTCTCTCACTCTCCCCCACCAACTCTGTATTCTCAGTTGGCAAAAAAGTTTCATGGAAAAACGCTGCGAGGAATTTCCGGCGAATTGTTCGCAAGGAAATGAACGCAAGAGGTAAAAAGTTTCTCTTTACTATATCTGGCCGGTTTATTCGGAATGGGATTAGTCCTCCCGCTCGCGAAGTTCTTTACTCAACACGGAGGATCGATTACGCAAATATGGCTTAATATTTAATCGAGGCTAGGTCCTTGGATTAGCCATGGCTATTCATTAGCCACTGTCATTGAATGTGGTGCAATATGTTGCTTACAGCAGGCTACTCGCGTGCTCTCGAACGAGATACGAGCTTCTCTCTATTTTGAACAATTTTAGGAATTTTATTGTGCCCACTGTATGAATATTGAAACACGAATAATTTGCGGCACAGCTTATTGTCGCGGCTACTAATACGCGCATAATTCAAATTTAATGAACGGAAAATTCGCCCAGCCGGAAATTCCGTAGTCACTTGTTTTCATTTGGATAACACGGAATGGAAGAATTAATAAAGCCCGTTCTTTCGCCGGCCCCGAGTTAATTTTTGCCGCTATCGAATTTATAAGGTCACTTCTGCCCTCCGGTGCAAAATAGTTATTGGCTTTTAAAACTAATTGAACGTAAACTAAATTTCGCGTCTGATTACTGGCGCTATAATAAAATATTATTTTTTCGATTTCGTGTTTTCTCGCGCGAAAAATTCCAATCTGCTGGCTCGTTGTGCGAACTCCAACCGTGATTGGATCGAACCTTCCCAACTAGACCGTACGAGCGACGTGATTGGCTTCAGGAATTACCCCGCAGAAGCTGTAAACGAGAAAGTTACACATTAATCCCAGCGATTGTTGCCGATTTTTGAATTATTGATGAACGCGAACGAAAATAAGAAGCGGCAACACCGAAAGTCGGTTAATATCGAAATTTTGCGGAATAAATATCAATCCTCGTTTTCAATCGAGACCTATCCTTTTTCCTCGTCATCGACCGTATCGCAAGATTGACTTACCAGCCCCATCCCAAGTTCGATTATCTCGCCCTCGTCTTTCGGCACGCGCGAGATGCAAGAAAATTTTTCCCCCTCGTCAGCGTCGACTGTGCAGTTCGGCAAAATCGTCGCGTGCAGCCGAGTCCGGAATTTCTTCTGGAATTCGCGACCGAATAACCCCGTGACGATTATATCTTGCGATTCTTGCGGTAATTACGGTCGATCGAACGTCGGGATATCGCGGGCGTTGATTACCGTGTCGAGATTTCATTTTAACGTTTCAACGTTATCGTTGTATTCTGGCGCTTGTCATAGTCCTTTTAATATTTCAGTAATATTTTTTTGATACTCGAGGGGCCTAGCTGTTCTCGAGATAACGATGTAGCGATAGCGTTATCTCCATTGGCGCGGTAGAAAAATTCGAGAGGTACAGATCTGAAATGAATCGTTGCTATCTAGTCATTAAATTGCGATATTTTTCGCATAAAATTTCTTATTTTCTCGGTATTTTTTTCAGCAGAAGCGTGCTCACACGCGACATGTAAATTACACGTTTGCATTAGCGATAGTTTCGAGAGGTTAATTCTCGAATCCCGACTACGGCCTTTGATTCATAATGAATTAAGCATCCGCCCGCCTCGCATTACACGAAATTGTTCCTTGATCGCTCGCGGAAAAAGCGAACCGGAATTGACGAAACACCCGAGCTCGAAATTAAACCGAACAAGCGCGAGAACTCTCTCCAACAATTCGATTCTAGAAAATTTAGACTGGAAATTCTTCCCCCATTAGCGGTAACGAAAAATTCCAACTCGAATCCCGAAACGAAACATTGTAACCACCGACGCGCTCGCGCGGTGGCTTAATTCGTAATTGCCCAGCGATTCTGCAAGATTAATTTCGAAAGGTGGTTACGAGGAAAGGTCTGCGCGAGTGAGAGAGGAATAGAGAAAGGGGGAGAGGGTGAGAGAGAGAGCGAGAGAGTTTCGGGTTCGTTGGTGGCGCCCCAACGGCAACACAGACTACTCGACGGCGGGCTATAGAACTAAACGCGGAGCCGTCGACGAACGAGCCCCCGTCGACGGAGCCCACGAACGCCCCGAGCCACAGTTGGTTGCGGGCACTCGCCCTGTTCTGTGTGCGCGTGTTCCACTTGCCGCGAGACCTCTTTTTCCCCCGTTCGCACCGAGCGCTCTCCCCGACGATGCCTCTTCGCGATCTCCTCGATCGCTGACAGAAAGTAACACCGAAAAGTTACGTCAGCGTTACCGGCGAATTCCCACAAATTTTCCACGAAATTTCCGAGGATCGCGAGCTCCCGTGCCTCGTTCATTGGACGTTCGAAATTGGACAATCGATCGATTCGAGGGGTGACACGTGTTCGCCGCGCGATAAGTATCGACGATCGACGGCCACCTCGATCACGCTTTCGTGGGTTTTGAGGCCGTGTTTCGTACATCGATCCCCAGAGAGAGAAGGACAGGGAGAGAGAGAGAGATAGTGAGAGAGAGAGGACGACATACAGAATCATCTCCATATGATAAATAGATAAACTTTTCAGCATCCTTGACGAAAAAAAAACTCTGCAAAATTAAAAAATACTCTTCAAGGTTTTTGAAAACAAAGTTTTCGAGGAAGTTTTCAAGACGATACAAATTTTCTACGGGGTTGTGAGAAAATATTCCACTGGTCTGCGGAAATTCTTCAGGGTCGTATAAAATCGAAATTCATCAAGAGAAGGAGAATAACCCTTGAAAGGGATGTGAGTTTACGGCTAGTCGGACGTAGGAAAACAGTTTCCGTGACGAATTTTGGAGTTGGAGGGAAATAAGAATTTCGAGCTGAAAGAGGAACATAAAGGTCAAAGGACAGTCGGCCGTCTCTATCCTATCTTCCTTTCTCTCTCTCTCTCTCTCTCTCTCTCTTCCTCTCTCTCCTCTGTTACTCTTTCTATTTTTCTACCTTCTTCCGTCCCGGAGCCGGCCCGTGCATTCCTCACCTTTGCACTTAAACAGGCTGTCAAATTTCCTCGTTGACATTCAAGAGGGGTGGAAAGATATAAGTCGTGGTGAATAGGCGGCGTGGGAAGAGGAAGATCGAGGAGAGTCTCGTTTGGTCGGTTAAACCCTTGGCCCCCTCCTCCGCAAATGAAGAAGCTGTTTATTGGCTGGTGATTGATGAACTCGAATAATTCGCTCGATCTTGTGCGAGAGGGAGAACGACGTATAAATTGAAATTCCTCGAAAAGAAAAGTGTGTATCTGTGGTGAAAATTGGTTCTACGATTCGATGCATAGGGCGGAATAAACCGGTTTTTGATAGGGCTAATCCGAGTGGCACAGTGCGAGTGCTTCGTGGTTGCGTGGGTGTTCTACGAGTGCTTCAGTGTGGGCAGAACGAAACGCGGATGTCGTTTGCCGGAATAGAGGAGCGTCAGGTGGACGCTCGCGGAGCGAACCGCGCGAAGAGAATGCCTTCCCTAAAGAGACACTCGTCCTCTTCGGCCTTCAAGCGAATTCTTAGATGAGAACTATGAAGTTAAGATCAGGATAGAAAAAAAGAAGGGAGGCTTCCTATCGATAAACACGCGCCCTTCATTGACCGTCTCCATTGACCCTAATCCCCTCCCTGTTAGCGTCCACTCACCCTTCGATGCATTCGCAGAGTCCCAGAGCCAGAAGACACTCCGACGATAACCCCAAAGAGCCAATTCCCCTGCAAGACAGAGAACCTACTGGTAGAGCCGGGAGAAGAAAATTGAACGCGTTCAGACGAAACGGGCGTAATAAACCGTTAAGGGAGCTCTCCTTCGAGAATAATTCAGACAGTGGCTTATAGATCCCGAGAAAAAGCGAAAGTTAGACGAGCCAGAGTGGAAGGCAATGAGGAATGAATAATATATTGGGAGGGTCTTCGAATGGCCAGTCGGTCTGAGGTATACACCTTTATCGAACCTATCTGATCCAGCTCTGTCGGCCATGGCAGAGAGAGTCTCAATGAACAAATGGACAAAGATGAAGACTAGTCAGCCGGCATGCTGCAGGCCGTTATGCTAGGTAGCGGACCGGGCAGGGGTCGACGCGAATGGTATCCAGGTTACTACCTAGACGCGAAACGTCTCGGTTACATTGGCAGGATGAATCGCGGCGAACAGGAGACGCTCTTCCGGCAGAGCCGTCAGCTCACGCAGATCGTACCGTCTCACGAGGATCTCGTCCTCAGCGTTCTCAAATCCCCCATCAATCAGTACCAGCATCATCAGCAGCAGCAATTACGTCGCGCTTGTCCGCCACATAATCAGGAGCAACGTTTCAACTGCCAAACACATCCACCCTTTAAGAAGTGCAACCATGCAGGTACTTCTGTCACCCTAAAACGTTACCTCGCCAGCCTCGCGAAATTAATAATTAGCTCAGCTGAATGAAACGAAATTTAATAATCCACCATTATAAAAGCTCAAAAGTTATTAATTGTCATATTCACATAAAATAATTTACTTGTACCACTTTTTGATTTTGCTAACAAAATTGATAAGCTACCTTTGAATTTATATGTGAATTTTTTTCAACATTTTTATTTGATATTTATAACAGTATGGATTGGGATTTTCTCGGTGGCTGATCGAATTGCTAGTTTTTGAAGAATCTAGTTACGATCGATTAATTACATCGTTCCGATGCGGTTACCCCGATTCGTTTAATTAATTCCATCTCAGCTGGGTTCTCTCTTTCGAGAGTAATCAAACGTATTTCCAATCCTCGCGAGGCTGTCGTGTGAAACTCTGCGATTCGATCGGCCAGCCCTCAGTTGGCATTGTACCACCGCAGTCATCGTAAAACTCACCCGCACCGCCGAAACTCGTACCCCTTTTTCTCTGTTTATAAGTAAGCTCCACTGATCGCTCAGTTGCTAATAGCTTCCGAGCACGCTTCTTGTTCACCGAAAAAAGTATTTAAAAATTTACTGATTATCGCTAATTAGTTTTTATTTCTCTGAATGTTTGGAGAATGTTTTTAAAAATCACAAAATAAAATTTCTCTTTGATGACGTATAAGATGATTTTTTTTCATTATATAAAGAGAATGAAAGAAGAAAATGGCTTGGCTCGGCTGCGTACATTTGTCGCCATCCGCGTTGATCGGATATTTTTCCAGGAATGTTTATATTTAATCACGACTACTCGTGTCGAACCATCGAGCTTGAGACTCGTGTAAATTTCGCAAACATGCTTTAATCGCTTGGTCGCATTCATAACGACCTCAATCGCGATATAAATGGCTACGCTAAACACTGTGATATGTACCGGGTGTCTCGAGGTCTGTGTTCAGCGAGAAAGTATAGAACGGGGTGAAGCGAAGATCCTATCGCTATATTGGATTTTGAAATTGCAATCTTCGAGTATAAACTCTCGCCGTTTTCTGATGAAATATTCGGTCTATTTATCAGTTTTGTATAACGGAATTGAATTTTATCTCATTAATGATATTATTCGGCCTTAATAATTCATTTATCAGTTTCACCTTCAGAAAATAATCCTCTTTACGAAGTTCGAGAAGTTACGACTGCCTTGGTAATATGTCTTAGAATTATGACGATACTTCGAAGACACTCTGTATATTAATACAAACACGCTTACTCGCTCGCCTTCATTTTCGAGTCTCTGCTCACGGGCTTCATTAATTTCGCACCTTTTCCGCTACTCTTCTCGTTCTAACCTACCTATAGCCGTTTCCGCTATCTATCTTCGCCCCTATCTTCGCAGATCGAGCTCCAGCAGTTTTGCGAGCTCCCTACGTGCCATATATCGTATTTTTCAGCGACTACACGATATCTCATCGAGAACTCGTGCTTGCTCACCCCCTCTCTCTCTCTCTCTCTCTCTCTCGCGCGCGCGCACACACTCTCTTTCTCTCTCACTCACTCGCCAATCTCATAGATTGTATAAACGGAAATTCAATTTTGTAAATGAGGCTGAGGACGAATTACCGCGAACCGCTCGATTTAAATTATAACAGTTATTCAAAAATTCGTCATAAATATGAAATAGCAAAAGTCGAGAGTAAAATGAACAGTATATATCAAGAATTTTATACTAACGAATCTGTACAGAAACAGAATATTCAACCAGTTTTTTGCAAAAAAAAATGTTAAAAAATTTTTTATTTCATGAAATATTTATACGAAAAAATGAAATGAAAAATATAATAAAATAAAATATAATATAATATTTTAAGTGCGATCGGAGACAAGACGCGACGGAACCGCAAATCGATCGGCCTCGCTTTTTCATGGAGCGTCGCTGACATAATTTTTAATCCATAAGCGAGAGGGCATCAACAGCGCACACCCGGTTAGCAAATCAAAGACGTGAGAATTCGTCAGGTGGATTCGTATTCCGCAACATGCTCGCTGCTGTGACGCCAATTACATCGAAGGACGCATGCTTTCGTATTTTTTAACCTCTCTCTCTCTCTCTCTCTCTCTCTCTCTCTCTTTCTCTCTCTATTCTTCGTCCCTTATAATCGATTGGTATCCACTTTCAATTGGAATTTCAGAATTTTGCGAGAAAAACGTTTTTCATTTCGGAAAAATGTTGTCGGCCACAATCATTTCGGCATTCCTCACTCCGATTTGTTTTTTACCAGAAAATCAACGCAGAATCGTGCGGAACGCGGTCCCGTTATATATACTATCGCGTTAATTAAATCGCGCGAAACAAAAAATACCGGGAATAATTCGAATGCGCAAACAATATTCAGAGAGAATTAATTCTTGCGCAGAAATCAAAATTTGTTTGTTTGATACGAATGCTTGAATATATTTTCTCGTTTATCGATAGAAATTCATCGAAAATACGAACGATTCGAATTTCTTGCTCTTACATCCAAGACAAACGAGACGATAATCCCCTGTGTTATCCAACAAATTCTATCATGGAGTCAGATGAACGTCATTTCGTATCAAAATTAATTCCGGGAAAACGTGTATGAGTTTTCACAAATTAAAAACATATTTATGTATATTTTTTGTACACAAGTTGATTTAAACTGCGCAAATTTCATTAAAAATCAATGAAACTTTTCCGAGTACGATATAACGATCGCAACTCATCAGAAATTTATTTACTTACATCCAGATCATTATCCCTAATTAAAAATTCGTGTCGCTCGCACATGTTTTAAATGAACGAGAATCTTTATAAATTAATATTATCGTTCTCGTGTAAACCTACCACTCATTGGTCTTGGTTTATTTTAAACGAGCGAAAATAAAAAATTCGAGCTCGATAATACCTGCGAGAATGCATTCTATTGAAATGAGAACAGAGAAAAAAAATATAGAGACTAGACTAGACGAATCGAACGTGGCCCGAATTTCACGGAGACTCGACGAAAACGTTTTGCCAAAAACTTCCGGAACAGACATCCTATCTGGCTAATAGCCTCGGATCGGTGAGAGACGTGTATACAAGATGTCCCAGAATCATCGTGCGACCTTGGAATATTAGATAGCATGCGGAATTCTAAGAAAAAATATATTTCCAATATAGGCAGAAAATTCCATTTTTCAATGCGTTTTTGTTGAAAAAGGAGACAAGCGAAAACCTCTTTGTTACAGCAATATAAAAATAATGAGAGTGAAAGAGAGAAAAGTCAGAAGAAAACCAATATCGATCGTTCATAAAGCCCGGCTAAATATGAATAATCGAAGGTTATTATTTTCGCGGGCATTATTGTCGTGACTCCGTAAATAGCCCCCCACCGGGACAGATGCCTACCGCGAAATACGAAGGTCTCCGTTAGCGTTCTCCGGTTTGAATTGCTAATGCAAATGTTTGAGCTCGTGACGTATATTCGAATAATTTTCTCGCCGGGTGAAAAAAAGGAGCCTTTATTGAGAGATTTTTCAATTAAATTCTTCCTTTCTTCTTTTGTCATCCTTTCTTCGACATAATCCCCTTCGCGCTCCCTACCCTCCCCTTTCTGGATTCTTAATGGCGCTTTCGAATTGAAAAGTGAGTTCCGCGAATTACCTCGAATAGACCAACCAGAGCACTGAATGTGCGAAAATTCTCGTAAAATCGGTCGGAAATCGGATTACTCGATTCGGCCCGATTTCTTCCCGATACTATCGTATTTAGGATTTGCCTCGCCATCACGACACGCCACTTTTCATCTTGAAATTATCACAAGAGCATACTACACACACATTATCGCACTCAGAGAAATCCTTAATTGATCAATTCATGATTATCATTACATAAACTAGTTTCACAAAATTCATTAAAGAATCAATTCGGGATACCTCTGAGCGCGCTCACGATAAGCCACGAATTCGAGAACGAAAAGACCGAGAGACTGAACGTTGTTTGGGGGGGGGGAAGAGCCAGGTCGGTAGAAGCGAGCCGCGCGATCAGTGAGAGCCAGAAAGATAAACAGAGAGAAAAAAGACCCCCCGAGAAAGATCCCGAAGCGTCAGCGAGGAATGCCCGGCAGGTGACTCGCACGGCAACGAGTGTCTTCCACGGGTCAAGGAACAGAGCAGGATGTCCGAGAAGCGTTACGGTGCCGGTTACGCGGCCCTGCAACGCTCGGAGGACGAGCTGCCGAGCTACGTGAGACGAAGCGCGAGGAGACAAGAGTCCACCGAGGAAACGACTCTGAAGAGTCCCGGCAGCGAGACCGAGGACACCGAGGACAACGGGACGCCCCTGGAGGAGACCGAGACCGAGGCAGCCGCTGCCTCGCCTTCTCGCAAGTTCACCTTCCTCAGGCGTTTCAGATCGCCGAGATTCGGCGAGGCCCATCACAAGCGCGTACCCACCCCCATGAAGCGCAAGCACCGTCGGAAGAAGCCCAACGACGAGGACAATCAGGTAAATGACCCAGAAGAAGAGGAACCACCGAGCCCGGTACAAGCCGGTGTGCCGGATCCCTACTATCCCATCTACCTGCCCATCGATCAGGCCTTCAAGGCGAAGTACGTCTTTCATCACAAGAAGGGGAAAACCTTCCAGGAGCGCCTCTACGTGTTCCTAGAACATCCTGGAGGCTGGCTCTGCTTCGTCTACCATTTCACTGTGTGAGTATCCAACGAGTACCTACTCTCAGATTGATGGGTGCTCCAAGAGTCCCGAGAAATATTTTTGAAAAATCGACAATTAAATTAGCTGTCGATTTTTGTCGTGAATTTTTAACCGACCCTGTTCCTTTTCCCTTTAATGTTTTTGGGACGTATCGGGCTCCATAAAACGATTCCCTTCAGCGTCTAGCTGCTCTCACGTACTACGTATAGGCAAACTCCTTGTCCTCCGATCCTGTCGAGTGACCTCGCCCTCCTTGCCTCCCTTTTTCGCCCTACGGCCTTCTCGCTATCGACCGTTCCATCATATTTCATTCATCGGTGTCATCCCGCGAATCGGCCTCCTTCCCTGAAACGGAATCAACGTTGACTTTCCGTCGTCACAAAAGAGCCCGAAGTATATCCCGGCCTACAAGAAGCTAACTAACGAGTACGCAATGCGATTTATTTTTCAAGCTCGTAACGAAAGGTCGGCGTTACGCGACTTCTTATCATTTCACCGGAATGCCGGCCTTATGATAATATTAGATCTCGATTCTGCGGATTCCATTTATCAAATGAAATCTCGTAATACAGAGGGGGTGTCTTTGAAAGGATGATAGAGTACCTTATTAGTCATTCTTCGCAGAGAGTACTCCTCGTTATTTCGATTTCTCGAGTCGAGATATGAGCTACTCCCTGAAATCGAATCGGTTGAGATTGAACTGACTTTTGCTCGGCTCATTTGAACGAACGAATTGTTTCATTCGTAATAAATTTGTCCACTGAATGTTTGTTCGGTGGTGCTCCCCCGATACCATTCGCGAAAGGGAGAAGTTGAAAGTTTTCAAAGTAAAACAAATTTGTTTTTTAAAAAAACTTCGAGAAAGAGGCAAGGCGAAATGTTGTCGGCTCGCGAATTGAAATTTATTGGCCGCGTGAGCGTGTCGATTCGATAAGCGAGTAGTTTCGCACCAGTGGGAACACGATGAGCACGGAAAAAGAGGATAATGGGGCGGGAAGGAGGAGGGTTGGGTGTAGAGTGGCACTCCATACGTGCAAAGGAGGTCCAAGTGGTGGCTCTTATTGCATCCGCCTTACGGTAGATTTCGCGTGCGCGCGAGCGCGCGCGCAACGTTATCTTCCCTTTCCGTCGTATTAAGTGAGCTCGCGAAGCATTCGACGGCGTTATTGTGTCGCGAGAGTGCCCCCTACCTCTCGAGTGGTTTTACTCGAATAAACGGCGGAATTGCGAGTCGATCGCGACTGCTTCGAGAATCGACTTCGAACGAAATTTTTATCTACCGAGGGAAAACATCCTCGTCCCGAACTGGCATTTTGCTCGGTACTTTGAAGAATTTTAATATCCTTTTTCTTCCAGGGAAAACATCCGAGACGAGGAGATAAAATTGAGTGGAAAGAGAAAAAAAGAATCCGGAATTCATTTCCAGGAATGTCCGCGCGTTGAAAACGTACTTTTTACGAGGCTGGTATCAATTTTAGGTGATACAGCGCGCTCGAACAAAACGGACCTCTAATGAAAAAATAACGCGATCGAGCTCGGAAATGCGCGAAAATACGCGGGCTATTAAAATTTTTACTCCCTGCGGTTATATTGTCACAGTTACCGGGAGAGGCTCGGTTATGAAGTTATTCGCTATCTCGCGAGCAATTTCCTCTGTTTTAATTTTACACGAATAAATTCATCTACCGAATATGCATCTCTCTCTCTCTCTCTCTCTCTCTCTCTCTCTCTATGCTCGTACAGTTTCATACTATTGCGGTTAGAATTCTCAGTGATTCGTTCCCGAAATTAATACATTTTGCATTAGCGTCGTGTTTCAAATACGGTAATAGCGCACAAAGCACAGGAAATTAATATTGGTTGTATGTTCAACAGAAATACTCGTTTACAGATATTCTTTTTGACGATGATTCAATGTGTATCTACGTAATATGCAATGATTGGGATAGAATTGGGGTGAATTAGTAGAGAACCAGAAGCGACTTCGGGATCGAAAATACCAAGCCGACATTTATCTTCCAACTCGATACCGAAACGAGAATTAACCGAGTTTCAAGGCCACGGCAATACCATTCACTCTCGAGCTATAAAATTCGTCGAATTCTCTGGGAAATACAGGCTTCGTGTTTTTCCCGATTCGTTTGAATTTTTCAGAGGCTTGTGAGTTTTTTAAGACCGGCAGTCTCGGCCCCTCGGCCGAATGGGCACCGTTATTAAATTACCAGTTAAGACGGTGATTGATGGTGCAGAAATTCGCCATACAGAAATAGGACGAGAATATTTTTCCTCCTCTCGCGTAAAGACTACCGGTCTGTTTATCATCGCGATTCGTACGCCCGTCGATGAAAAGAGGAACTGTTTCGAGTCGAAAACCGATTTTCGTCGGCTCGTAAACAAAGATCGCTACTTTTATTGAGCGCGAAGTAATAAAATAAGTGAGATCGTGTAATATCGCCGGATCACGAGAAGCCGCTATTCTGATTGACCCGAACTACTGAAAGTAGCGAAACACGCGAAATCTGCGGCGAAAGGTCACGCAAAATTCGATTCGCTGCGAGCGAAAATACGAGAGGCTCGATTCGAGAGAAAGGGAGGAAGAGGGATTTGTTCGATAATAAACTTCCGAAGTAAGATTTTCCGCGATCGGAAATTGCAACGGATGTGTTCCTCGCTCCGATCTCGTCACATACGTTTTTCGCTATTTTGTAGTCGACATCGTTGAAATGCCCCATCTACTGGATTCCTCTCTACTTTCCATACGGATCTCCGCAAAAAGCTCGTTTCACCAACGGAAATTCGAATCCGCGAGAATATCTCCAGATTCAGAAACGATATCGGAATAAGAAGTACGGAGGGTATTACCGAGACTTTTCACCGAAAATAAAAAGTCAAGAATTAAATACTCATTCTCGACCGAATTATCTGCTTCGTGTAGTTTAAATTTGCGAATATCGTTTTACACGTGAAATTCGCTCGAAAGTTTTGATATCTCTGCCGGTCTGGGATAGACACACAACGCGTGTACGTTGAAACGTAATTACGGTAAAAGACCGCAAGGCCCCGTATTCAAATACAAATCTGGTGCCATTTACCCAGGGAGTTCCATACTGTATCGCGATTAATCGCGATTCCTTTATATACGGGCGCACAATGCCCGAGAACCCGAAGCAACAAGGTATTGTGTTCGTCCAGCCCGAACGATACCGCACGCGCTCCTCGCATTATCACCAGCGCGGTATTTGACTGGCGTTAAATCACGAAACGGGCCCTCCCTCCGGAATCCAGGCGAACGCACACATTGCGCGCGTCTGTGCGCGTGTTAGTGTGTACGTACGTGTTGCGGCCATCTCCACCCCCGTCTGAGCAATCGGCCCCGAGTGGCTACTTCAAACTTCTTGAATTAATCAACTTAATAGCGTTTCCCTGTCGAAGCCGTTCTTGCCAGATGCCTCCCCCCCCCACCCTCCCTCCCTTCCTCCCTTCGCAGCAGACATTGTCGTACTTGTGTTAATGAAATCGCCACGAAACTCTTGTACTCGCTCTTCTTCGCTTTCACCTTTGTACTCCGACAAGCTGTTTGCCGATAAATTTTTATTTTCTTTCGACTTAAACTTCAAAGACAAGAGGGGTCGAATTATTCTTCGATTGGAAAAGTAGTAGTGTAATTTTGTTTCATTACTGGATTTGAATCAATTTCATCTAATAATGGAAACTAATTTTCAATTCATTTTAGATATCGATTTTAATGTAGGTATTTTAGAACGAAATTTTTTTTTCGTGGGGTGAAAACTACCTACTACAATCAATAATTTATAACCAATAGAAATTTTTTTGAAAATATCAATTTTCTCTCCCCGGAAAAAGAAAGGAAACAATAAGAAGAAAAATAGCTAGCTAGCCTCCATGAAAAGCGTTCGGGTAGAAATCGGGTGTGTGTCACTCATTATCGTTGACAATGCCGACGAGGTCCGGGAATAAACGTTCGATACCATTCAAAGCCCGTGAAACGCGCGCGCGCGCGCGGGAGCAAAACCCGACACGACTTTCCTCTTTGTCGATGCTTCGCTGCGTGCATTCTCTTTCTCCCTCTCCCCCCTTCTGTCTCTGTCTCTCTTTTTCGCTGTCTATGTCTCCCGTTCAGTCATCCGATAAAACGTGACAAAAAGTTATTTCGCACCGTCGGAGTTTTAACAAACGCGCTCCACTTACGGAGAGCGAGAGAGAGAGAGAGAGAGAGAGAGAGAGAGAGAGAGAGAGAGAGCTGCATAAATAGCGTCGATGGTTTCAGCTTCCCTCTCGCGATAAACACAGAGGAAAATGACGTTTCCAAAAGTTTCCGCCAGGTTGATCAAACGAGAACGATCCCGAAGAGCTTCTCGCGTAATCCGCGATAATCGACGGGGTAGGGGACGGTCGCGTATTCCATCCGGCTTAAGGTTCCTGGTTTGCTCTTCCTAACGTGCGGGGACACTCTTGAACGCCAGTCGGATTTTCCGAATTGCTCGCGGGAGAATTTCTTAACTGCGATTATTTACAGAGCACAACTCGCGCGTTACCGGTACGTTTTACGTTTTACGCACGCCCGAGCGCGGGGTTTATTTTTCTTTTGTGTACTGCCGGTTCTCTCTGATTAAATAGTTAACGGCATTAAACGCGAGCTGTTTTAATGAAAATTAGCCGAGTTTTCAAGACTTTTGTCGTAATTCCCCGCGTTGTGAATACAGCCGAGCCACAAAGGAAAATTCTACCGGGAAAATGTGTTTTCATCTCTCAATCCTCTCGAGGTAATAAAATACTAATATTCGCGATAGCATTGAATCTCGAAGCACGGAATAAGAATTCAATTGAATTTAAAATTACCATGAATTCGGAGAAAAAATTTTTAATTTCGAATTTCAATTCTACTTCTACAGTGCGATAGAGCATAAAAACATTTATATGTCAATATGTTCTTTCTAAGTTATAATCACGAGAATTAAGACACGATAAGCAAAGGTCTATAACTCGAGTTTTATCGGCTGATAAAGCGCATTCGACGCGGTAACTTATCGCCAACGACTCGAGAGGCCTATCATAGAGAAAAATAGACGTGGTGTAAAGAAAGAGAGAAAGAAAACAACGAAGAATCGCGGACAATTATCATAGTGGGTCGACCAAGGTGACCCGGGCGAGCAGCCGAGAAACAGGAACGAGGTGTACACGCTGCGAAATTATAGGCCTCCGGCACGCTACCTTCAATGTATCTCGCGAATGCACATGAAGCCCCGTCCTTCGTTAGCGGCTAACAACAACGAGTCGCTTAACGAGTCAACTTTGCCACCGGCCTGATAAATTGCCAAATTGCGATGTTCCGTTGTGAAACGTCGTCTCTTAATACGCGTACGAAAAGATGCTCATCTAGCGGCTAATATTCACGATACCTTCCATCGAACGTTCAGGCGTTCTCAGCGATTGAGACGAAAAAATATCGGGAATTAAAGAAACAAGTTGAGAAATTCGATAAAACACGAAATGTTACACATCGAATCGAATTTCCATATCCAAGTCTTACTCTTTATACCAAAAAGGTGAGCGTAAAACTTATCCTTTTTACGCGAGAGGCAAACTTTCCCGATTGGACGATTACGGGAGTTGCGGGAGTGGGAGGGAAAAAACTGGGCTGGGCGATGTTACCACGCTCAATTCGGCTTATCGGTGGGAATTTTCGAGCCTGGATTTTCCCGTCGCGGGAGAAATTCTCGGGGTGCGGGGGCGTGGATTTGCCACGCGACACTGTCCCTGTTGTCCGACAGCGTTCCGCAGCGCCCTGCGGGCCCTCCGATGCAAATTTTCATCGAACTTTCCGTAGTGGGCGCGAAACAATTTCTCGCGTGCAACTTCCGCGCAAAGAGACGGCAGGAGGGGAAAAAATTGGAATGATGTGAGCGAAAGAGAAAGAGAGAGAGAGAGAGAGAGAGAGAGAGAGAGAGAGAGAGAGACAGGAAAGTACCGAGAAACTGATTGTTAGGCTATTTTCATCGTGTGACCCAGATGCTAAACAGCTTTCTCTTTCTCTCTTTATTTTCCTCTGCTAAAAACTACCCCCGTATCAGATGCACGTGAATCTCGCCCAGTCACGAATGCTCGACCAGATGAGCCAATTTCCGTTGTTCGTTTTTTTTCCATTTTCGAACAAACTTTTACCGCTACGAACGAAAAAATGTTTATGATAACACGAGGAACCGTATATAATTAAATATTGTATTGAATTTTCTGTTAAAAATACACGAAGTCAGACGGGGAAGAATTTTTATATCTAAGATACACGCTTCCTCAATTTTTCAGTGGAAACTCCTCGTAGACATATACATATACGTATTTCTTGTGTACAAAATTGTCCACGTATTTTCACTCTGTGTCCGGCTGGAGGAGCTCCGGGCGTTGTAATTCTAGTGGCACGGAGGGGACGAATACAATTCCGGGTACACGAATTCATCGCGGTCACGGTGTAACGTGACTCTTGTTGCACAGCCGGTTCCCATCGTTCGCCCAGTTCGGTATAATGTTCTGAAGGATGTTGCAAACAACGCACGAGGACGTTGTATATACAGTTTCATGCACAGCCAGTGCTATTAATCGATAACACGGTAACCGTAGCCCACGATGCGCCTGGATGTGATAATTATCTAAATTTCTTCCTTTTTTGTGTCTTCGAATTTATAATTTTCTTAAAAATTCACTCAGAAATATTTATCTGGCTCGTTCGAAATCTATTCCATTTTTCCCTGCGAATCATAGTAAGCGATAAATATCTTGCAATACTTAGACGTCGTTTATTTGCGCTGGATTACGTAATTACCGTTCAAACATCCGACTCGTCTTGCAGCTATAAACTGTCGCGATAATGTCGGCCGATGTTGATCTTGGCGCTGGGAGAGTTCAGGAATTATGCTACCGCGATAACTAATCTCGACTGTAAAGTGAGTGTGGAAACCCTGAGCTCGGATTTTCCATAAGATTTTTGCGATTATCACGATACCGCAAACTCCGAGCAGAAAATGTTATCGAATATACCCAAACTTAATTTCACGCGATTTATCACTCTCACGAGAAGTGGAACGTATTCTAAGTTGTTTATCAAAATTAATTATTGTAATGAGAAATTTAGAAATATCGGGTTTCGTTATCGATAAAGCCAGATTTGGTGATTATCTACTAGCTCAACTTGATAGTCGTTTGGCTATATGATTGGGCTATAAATTTCTCGGAAAAGTGAAAAGCGATCTCTAAGACTCTACCAATTGTTATCGTGGTAACGAATCTGGGGTAAAAGTGGTGACCTTAATCGGGCAGCATAGCATGTATTTAATTAAGGGAAGGAGTGATTAATTTAGCGATTACCAGAGGCCACGATTCGGCCTAGATTATCTTTCCGCTTTCCAGCCGATTCGGCGTGTAACGGGCCCGTTTCGTTGGCTAAAGGGTGCTCGATATACATTAGATCAGAGGTTCCCAAACTTTTTTTTCGATAAAAATATGTTTACGCTAAGAAAACTGGCGATATCCGAATAAAAATATAACATTAAAATATTGAATAATGTTGAAATATTTTTCTATTTTCAGACATTAACATTTCCTTGTTTCGTAATTAAAATCGAACTTCCGTATTTGCAGGTTCATGGTGGTATTGGTGTGCCTCATATTTAGCGTATTGTCAACGATAGAGCAGTACAGTAACTTTGCGAACGAGACGCTGTTTTGGATGGTGAGTGCATCAAAATGCGAAAGCCAATTAAAATTCTATGCGCACGAGCGTGTGTGCTTGTGTGTATGTATTAGTAAGTCTGCAAGTGTCGATAGTTCACCGACGCAAATAGCCCTCGATTTGTTGAAAATACACGTAATACACCCTCAACCGTCGAACCAATTCGATAATTAATCGATTTGACACGGACAACGAATAACGAGGCGTGACCCATTTATATTTATAAATCCCAGACGCGGATATGTACGTCTCGTTGAGTGATCATGAAAAGCCCTATACCGAAAGAAATTTCGGACCCCGTTAACCGACTGTCACAATGTGTTATACATATGTGTATTCCAAACGAATGAAAATTCCACTAGAAATGGAAACAGGAATCTTCTGCTGAGATAAAAACAGATTAAATATTCATTTGCAAAATCGAATAATTTTTTATGAAATTACAAATTTACGCAATTCAAAAAGTTGAATATTATATGCGAGTAATTATCAGATGTGAATAAGATATCGAAAGCGAATTCGATTATAACCAATTTGTATTATATATTTTTTTACTCTATTATTAAACTGTGACGGGAATTTATTTTTTTTTAAACCCGATTCACCAAACGGAAATAACACGGTGAATCGAAGCGGAATGAAATTAATGAAAATTCGTCCCGTTCTCTTGTCGAATAGATACGAGGGCAGAGTGTATTTGTTCGCGAACGATCCTAATAACTCCGCTTTCTATGTCGTTGTGTCTCTCACTTTGTTCCGTGAATAAACTCACTCAGCGAGCGTCTCGCAAACTTCTCTCTCTCTCTCTCTCTCTCTCTCCCTCTCCGTGGTTCCTTTTTTCTCCCTCAGAACTACCGCGAAGTAACGCCAAGTTTGATGAAGAAACTCGCGGGGATCGAAATTCCCGTTTCAGGGCTCGAAATAATCCCGCGGGAAAACAATTGACGTTTGAACGTTCCTGTATAATGTCACCTAAAACACGGATCTCCCTCTCGAGAGTTTTGCTATCTAATTTTGTATCTCGGAACTTTATTTCGTTCGGAAAAAAATGTTTGTTCCGCTTAAAAGAACAGCTATTTTGCTCGTTAAATTGTTTACTGCGAAACATTTATTTTATCGGGAAAACATTTAACTTCGTTTAAAAAAAATTAACGTTTAACTTTCTTTGCGAGAGATAATCTTTCGGTTTCGCGTGAAAAAATGTATTCTCCATTTCAACTTCTGACCGACAGGAAATATGCCTGGTGGTGTTCTTCGGGGTGGAGTACATAGTGAGATTATGGAGCGCCGGCTGCAGATCAAAGTACATGGGTTGCTGCGGTCGACTGCGTTTCATACGGAAACCGATTTGTATCATAGGTGAGTATATACCGTACGCTTTGTTCATTCGTCTCAACGGATTCAATAACGACCCTGCACTGATTGGGTCGACGAAAGCGCTCGATTACTAGAATTTAGTTTATAAAAATGCAAATAACATTGAAGGCCATTTATTTTAAATTAAACTGCAATTCAAACGATGTATCAAATATGAATAGGAACATTTTATTCACAATTTTTAATTCGAGACGTAAATTATTATTCTATTCGGCTAAATCCGAATTATTGTATTGACCCACTGTCAAGACAGTCCCGCTTCGGCGAAACGTAATATAACGAGATTTGTGTTACGCGCTGATACAACTAGATATGTTTCGATTTTCGATATTATACACGGAATAAGCTCGCGTAACGCGAACTACGCTAATTGCGCGAATTGGATCTTGTTAGAAGAGGCTATATACCCACTCGGTCTCGGAAATGTCTCGATTCGCGGGCGACAAAGTTCCCGTGGGAGATTATAAATATCAATTTGAATCTCCTTCGCACGAGAGAGCCCCTGGGCACGCTGATAATATATCGCACTGTTACGCTCCCTAATCCTGGCATTAAAGCAAGGTCTCGTTCGGTTGAATGCCAGAACGGTCGTCAAAAACGGAGTTGTACGAAAAATTTTCCGATCAAATTTCAGAATTGAATCGTGCAATTTTACGAGATTTGAAAATTGAAAACGATTTTTTTTCAAATTGCAGATTTAATTGTCGTCGTTGCATCCATGGTGGTACTATCGGTAGGCAGTAATGGTCAGGTGTTCGCTACTTCCGCCATCAGAGGCATTAGATTCCTTCAAATACTCCGCATGCTACACGTGGACCGGCAAGGTGGCACGTGGCGACTACTTGGATCGGTCGTTTTCATACATCGACAAGTAATTACAAAATCGACTGTACAATTGATACGAAATTAATGAGCTTATTCTCTTTCAGGAATTAATAACAACACTTTACATCGGGTTCCTAGGTCTTATTTTCAGCAGTTACTTCGTGTATCTTGCCGAAAAAGATGCTGTCGGACCCGATGGAAGAGCGGACTTTTCCAGCTACGCGGACGCGCTCTGGTGGGGGGTTGTGAGTATTTCGACATCGCCAAGGCCAAATGTCCTCTCGCTTCAAAGGCTCGGCACATAAAATTCGCGATTCGGAAGGAGAGAGAAACCTCGTGCGTGGATTCAAAGCTCGTCGGGATTCCATTTCGCGCATTACGTTACCTCTATCGCATCGCATTACCGCCGTAATGGATACCCTACGTATACATACGCGATGAATAGTGTATTGTTCCAGAAATGTAATTGGCTGAACGATCAGCCGTGACTCGTGCTCTTTTGTGTTATTGAGGAAATCTATCGCGGATTCTCGTCCCAGCACCACCAATCGAAGCTATTTCTATATTCAGAGGGCGCGTAGGCTCGTGCAACTTTTGTCACGACCGATCATTTTTTTATTTCGTATATTGTTTTTTCAAATCGAAAAATACCTATTCGCCTCCTCTCGTATTTTTTATTCAGCTTTATCGCGATCTATGGGATTATTACTGCGTACAAATATTGTATTTTTATCTGCATTGTTCATTCACAGATTTAGTTTTTTTTAGTCCGGAAAATTTTTAACGTTATCCCAGGAAAAAATATTTATAAAAATATTTTTTTACCGAAAAATTTCCTCGATCTATTCAATGCTCGTATTTTTTGTTCCCGAAAAACTTTCACGTGAAGCTAGCTACGTAATTCTAATAGAGCGTAGCTTTGAATATCGAAATGGCAAAAAAAACGAGGCAATCTTCATGAGGCAGCGTGGCAAAATTACGAATTAAACGATTCGCGTTATATCGAGCGAGCGTCAAGTCGCGAATAGTCGAATCTCGCGTTATTGCGACATTATAGGAATCAATAATGCAACATCGAGCTGGTTTTAATGCAATGCCCCGTTCGAATTTAATCGAGCCGTTAAGCACTCGGAATCCTCCAGCCCTGGAATGGAATCTTGTCTGGCGTTCGATGACCGCTCCCTTTGTAGCGAGACGACAGCGTGTTTAGATAATTTTTCATCCCCCGTTCCTATGGCAATCTGTCGCAGATCACCGTGACCACGATAGGATACGGTGACACGGTACCACAAACGTGGATGGGTAAAATAGTTGCCTCGTGCTTCAGTGTGTTCGCGATATCGTTCTTCGCACTTCCAGCTGTGAGTATTCTAGTCGTAAATTGATTAACTTCGTTTCAGTTTTTGTTAAACGCAAAGACAATTAGAGAAGCCGCGAGAGATAGCTCGTACGCGTAGACCAAAGAGAACAAAGTCAAACTCGAAAATGGTATTACACAGGGTATACTCGGCTCCGGGTTCGCCCTCAAAGTCCAGCAGAAACAGCGGCAGAAGCACTTCAATAGGCAAATACCGGCGGCGGCGATGCTGATACAATGTCTGTGGAGGTGTTACGCTGCTGACAAGGCAATCAACAGCGTGGCCACGTGGAACATCTACATCAAGGACCCGGCACCGGCCGGCCAGCCGTCAACTCCACTCGGCAAGGTAAGACCCTCGGACGGTTTATTCGCAACTGTGTTCGAAATTCGAGTTCACGCCGAACGGTTCAAGGTAGAGCCCACTCTGTTTAGCTGTTGATTGTTGATGTTGATTATTAGCTGCTTCCGATGTACCTACAGCCCTTTTTTTTCTCCCGTTCGTCCCGAGCATTCGGACAGATCGCAGGACGCGCGCGGTCACTCGAGACCTCGAAGAGACCCCGACAATATTTTTTTTTTTTTTTTTTCGTAGCACGCACGTTGGTCGATAGTGAAACATCGTCATCGAGTATTTTTTGTTTTTATTTTTCAATTTTCGCGAGTTTATCACTGCGTACGGTTAGCTTAGATTTTGCCTTTTTTTATCATTTTGCATTTACGCGGTTTCTTCGCTCTGATTTTTCACTAACCTGAAAGTTCTACGCGACCAGTTTATCTATAGTATACTGTAACGGATTTAGTCATAATTAAGCAGTAGGTCCTGCACAAATTGACGCATACGGATACGTCGACGACGATCTCGACCGACAACGAATTTTTCTAAATGTTGCTCGCTACGTTCGTGTGTTTCATGCAGATTGATTTTTATTCGCTTGGTCGCTTTGTGTATACCGACGAAGCACTGATCTTTCCCGTTTCGATGGATCATTTTTGCTCCCTACACGTTTTTTTTTTTTTGTTATCATTTGAAATATGTATAGTAAACGTTATAACGTTATTTTTGATAAATCGTGCATATTCGAGAAATTGAGTTTTTCCGGAAAAAAATAAAATCGAGAAAATTTTGCTTGCATTTTCATCAACGAACGAATATCAGAGGTATGCCATTATTACTCCATCTGCTACCAAAAGTTCTCGTACATCTATAGAATAAACGCGTATACCGAAAAATATTATCATTATGATAAAATGTACCTAATATATTTCAGTTGATTTGTGTAAAGAAGATGGTATGTAAATGGTTTATATTCATTTCAATTTTTAATCTCTTGCATGCACCGAGTACTCTTTAATTTCGATCCTCTCTCTCTCTCTCTTTCTTTCTCTCTCTCTCTCTCTCTCTCAATCACGTTTCTTTGTTACCTCACGTGCTCTAATTTTTTGTCTTATACGTATATTCAAATAAGAAATACATATTTATGAATTTAACTCGAATCACCGCCTGTGAGCTAACCTTAAGACCGCCATGAACGTTGCATAAGCTTCCCGTACGTCAGAAGGAGAATATTATATCGCAAGTTTTATATTTACCAGCTGAATATACAGAATATTCAGGTACTCTCGAACAATAATCTCTATACTCCGAAATCCCGTATGAGAGCTGTTTCGACGTAACAAGAGCTCTTTATCGAGGCTGCAAAATTTATTCACCGACTTTGTTAACGGATTTACGCTATATTATTATACGTAGGTATATAACACTATATTATGACGTTATTTCTTGTTTTATCTAACGACATACGCATATCGCGCGCGAATTCAAATAAAATTCATTTTGGGGTTCTGGGGAATATATAACGCCGCGAGAGAGAAAAATATCCATTTCGGTGTTTGCCTTCCATGAGATCGATCGGGAATTTGACGCACCGGAGGTGGCATTACGCGTCGCGTGTGCGAGCTCCAAGTTCGAGAGATAAAATATCTCGTTTTTCGCTAAAGAGGCCAGCAAAAAGAGAACGTTATGATAATCTCCTTGTTTCGTTTATGCATTCGATTCCGCACTCATAGAACATAAATTGCTTATGCAGGGTGTTTCAAGAGTTCTATAATTCGTATGTATATTCGATATACTGTATGTATATCATATATATATATAAATATAACAACAACAATATTTTATCGGATTGAGCCGAACACGTATTTCTAAATTGTATTTTTACGTAGGACGTATATTTTGCGAATATTACACGCCATAGAGATTGAAAACGAAATTGGAACGCCCTATAATAGAGCGAATTAATATCCGCACGCTTGGAACGTTTAACGATCGACAATATGTGTCGCATGATTTTCCATAATACGGCCAGTCAGCGTATTGCGTGCCTATGCATGATAGCCGGTGTTCTGTGCACAAGTGAACGAGGTTTACTCACCCAGTGACCTTCGCGTTAGAAAAATACGAGAAAAATCAAACTAATTTTCCCTCGACGGGGAAAAAGAGACACGCCACGTATTGTGGGTATCGTTACATCGGAATTGAGAAATTACGCTCGTTCGAAATCGCTTACCGATTGTTACGGTGCTCCACTGTTTGGCCAATCGAGATACGGCCACTTGCGAGTTGGTAATTGAAAGGGGAAAGGGAAAGGCAGGCAGAGATAGAAAAAAAGCGTCAAACTCGAAAGGATCGTCAAACGTATCGACGAGGTATAATTTTTTGCGAGGCACTCTGCCGTGAACGCTCGATGCGGACTGGAGAAGGGATGAAAAAAAATATCGAGGAAAAGTCAAAGGAGTTTTTTTTATGTCCCTCATCTAGCCGACACGCGAGGCTGTAAACTTGGCGTTGTAAAATTCAACCATCAAAATTGAAAATACGTACGGTATTGACGTACAAGTCTGCGTGAAAGATGATTTTTCTTTTTTTTTTTTTTATTTTTAGATATTTCTCCTCTCTCGCTCACTCTCTCACTTGCTTTCTCTCGGCTACGTTTTTTGTTCGAACGCATTAAAACCGGAGCTCTATTGCGCCGCGAGAATCAATTATTCATTCCAAACGCGTCGCGTGTACAGCCGTGTAAATCGTCGAGGATAAATGTTGTGCATATAAACTAATTGTCCCCCACTCTAGCTATCTTCTGTTACCCCTTAAACCAAAGCGATAAATTATTCACGAAACTCGAAATCCTATACTAAGTCAAATCGTGATAATTAATAATATAACAGCCGTGATGTGTTGGGGGTTGAGAAATTGGTAAATAGAGCTCGAGAAGAAATAAAATAAGAAAATAAGAAAAAGGGAGTGGAAACGGTCTGATCGTGACGAACGATTGACTTGGTCGCGAACGGGAAATCACTTTCGATTTTGTCACCAGGAAACTCGACCCTCTGTTCCGACTTCGTGAAAATACGTCTCACCCACTATGTCATCAATCGCGCATTAACCACGCTCGCTCCTCGTCATAACGACCTTCCTTCTCCGTCACGGGCAATCGCGAATCCGTATAATGGACTTCTAATTAATATCGGCCTCCTGAGAAATTCGAAGATATAGTATATACACATATATTATAAATTCCGTCACTCTTATCCCGAAACAACAACCTTGAAAAACTTAACGACCCTAACGAGATCCCTGACAATTTATAAACCGCACCACTGATGGTGGAAAAAAAAATTGCTAATTCGAGGCAGATATTTATTCTCACCGACTGTTATCAATAATCCGGACGAGCATCGAGAGGGATCGTCGGGATTATGCGGAATTAAGAGGTTCGAGGGCTCGCCTCGACGTCCTTGAGGAGGACCGCGAAGTGCGCGAGAATTCCGATGGGGCTGTTGGGCGGAATAAAAGTGAGACGGAGAGAAAAATTCTCGCGAGAAGGTCGAGTGTTTATTTATCGGGCATCGAGAGACGAATTGACCGCTCGGGACGGCGCGAGAACGAACGTAATTTCTCCGTTTATCTGTGCGAGTTTATGTACATATATGTGTACCAGGCCTGCCGATATACAAAACCACCAAATGACCCTCTCGAGTTTCTACGACTGGGTTCTATTTACGAAGATTCGAGGGTTCGCGAAGAGCCCGCAAATTCCTACCAGATCCGTTTTCCCACATTTTCCGTCGATTTTCTTTTCCGCTTCTCTCCGTCGACACGCTTTTGCGAGTATTCGACGTGCCGGGCTTTTCGCGCTCCGCTTCTGTCGACCGAAATTAAAAGGCCGAGTTGAGTCTTGTTCCCAGCTTTCAACGTCCTACGAAATTTTCCACGCCTTTCCTTCAAATCTTCTTCAATTTTCAATATTTTATCGCTTTCGTAGAAAATCCAAAATTTCTTTCATTTCGTCGACGAGTCTCGTTCCTCAACCGGAACATCGGGCTCGTCGCTTCCCGCCACGAGCTGTCCACGAGATTAAGGGCGGGAAGCCTAATTCTCGTGGTACTTTCACGAAATTTTTCCAGAAGCAATTTTCCGGGTTTCCTGTCTCGGTACGCTCCGTTACCGGTGTCCTCGGCTTTTCAGCGCACCACCCTCATCACTCTTCGTCAGACGAGCTTAGAGCTTAAAGCCTAATTCCTCGCGCTATTTATAGAAAATTTTCCTCGCAATTTTCCTCCCGTCCCGTTTTCCCCGCGGCTCGCACGGCCCTCGGTCGAGCTACGTCTACGTCAGTAGGGATAGTGCATGCTGTGTTCTACGTGTGTTGTAATCGGAGGGCAACGGGGGTTCAGTCTCTGATGATCCAGGTGGCAAAGAAGGCGAGCGTCCTGAAGAGACGGAAATCGCGGAATCGCATGGACCCCCAACAGCAGCAGATGCCGCCCGTGACAGTTTCGGGGAGCGTCAGCGCCGCTTCCGGTACGCCCGCTTCCGCGCTCAACGACACGCAGCGCATGGAGAACGAGGGCGACGTGGTCTTCTACATGGAAGAGCCCAAGGCGGGTACGCCCAATCGAGCCAGACGCGACAATCGGTGAGAATTCGCAGAACTTGTATTACCACCTGACGTCCTCGTACCGAAAACTTTTCAAGACAAAAATATCAAGTTCCGCGGCACTGGCTAGCTTATTTTCATTACTCTCGTCTAGAGCTTCGATCCCTTTATACGGCTCGTATAATAACAATCGATAGAATATTCATAATTCTTTCTAGAAAATTACCATATTACTCATAAAGTCCACTTCAAAGCTAAATTCCCAAAGCGGCGAACACACCACGCGAAATACAAAAATGAATTTTTCTCCGGAAAATATTCAATCGCGCGATTCTTAATTCTTACTTCTCTCGACTTCTCCAATCTTAACTTTTTAGTACTTAAACTTACATAGAAATTTCCTGAGCGATTTCAATCCAGCGATATCAAACTTTAAATTGCTCCTTTGACTGTGCGAAGGAAATTCGAAAAAAGTGGTTTCGAATTTTCATTACATCTCTATATCGGTAGATCGAAATTTACCGAGGGACGAATTCGAAGAGAAAAAACTCGGCTCGGTGTATCGGTGACAAAATTCGCGCGCGAGGCTCTTACGTCAAGCTCGATGCGCCATCAGTTTGGCGACGGGTGGAAGACGTTTTCTCGTTTCGCGAATATAGTTAGAGTGGGCGTAATGGTACGGGGGTGAGTTTTGGGAAAGTTATCGCGACAGAGGGACGTCAGTGTTTGCTGGAAGAGGCACTTTCTCCGAGACTTTTGGTATCGGAGAGCGGGGACTTGTTCGGCGACTTGATAGTGTGAGTAGCGTGTTTCCGGTTGGCAGGGGGAGTCTCTTTACGTCCCAGACGAGCTCGGTGACAGAGGCCACCAGCGACGAGATCGACATCGACATCGATGAGCCGCAACGAGTCACCACGTGAGTATACACGTAACTTCATGAATCTTCGTTCGTCGTTTTTTTTTTTTTTTTGACATTATATGTCTACATTAAACTGAAAGAGTAAAATAATTCGAACAGTGATTAGAAAAAGTATACTGTTCTAATAAAATCGTTATTTATATTTCCGAAATCGATTATCAAACGCTGATAATCAACGTATCAAGTTATCGACCAATCAAGGATAAATAATTTTTTGGTACGGACAGAAAATGGTATGATTTATTATTTCGCCCGGCTAACACGAGCACCCAAACCACTTTGCGGTGACGATCATTAGGCTCGACAGTAGCGTAACGCACAAGGTACCCATTTCAATGGTAGGGGGAAAAATTGACGTTAACATATCACCGACATAGCAGCTAGAAGTCATCGATATCAATTCCCCCTATCGCGAAAATCACTCTACTCGAGCGATTTTCGGGATTTTTTTTCTCAGAGGGTTACCGCATTAGCTTCTGCTATTTCGTATTATTTATCGTTATTTTTTCTCTCAATTACAAACGACTATGAATCAGTGAAATATTCTCCAATATCCAAAGCACACAACCTCAATAAAAATGTTCTAAAATCACAATTTAATATCCCAGCTTTTGTTTGTATCAGCATATTCGAAAGCCGCGTCTAAACTCCCGATCCAGACCGAGAGATGGATTGACGTCCGAAATCGGGTTATAGACTGGCGTGTGTACACACATCGCGGCCTATAGATCTCGATGCAAATTACTTTCATTCTGTATGCGGAATCGATACTACCGTTCTAAATTTTCGAATGCGGACCCGCTACCCCTTCCTCCTGCACCTCGACACCGCGCTCTATCGATCCCACAAATTAACAATGACCGGCCGCGTTGATAAATACGATCGTCGAACGAGCCCTTGAATTCCAATAAGACTTTTCAAGGATTAGCTCGCAAACTGCTAATCGGGTGTTAGAAGAAGTATTTTCACTTCGAATTTCGTCAACTATCCGATATTGTGCCGAAACACCCTGTAGAAAATGAGAGAGACATTCGGTACTCCGCAATACGATGAAACTCCGTTTCGAACGGGTTTTCCGCACAAAGGTTTCTTTTTTTACGCCACTTCGTGAAAATACTTTTCTCTCTCTCTCGCGCGCACACACTCTGTGTGTGTACTATATATATTTTCTTTTTTTTTCATCGTGGTCCATTACTTCGCTCCGCCAAAACGGCCTACATTCGTTCGACCTTTCCTATTTCTCTTTCTCTATTCCGTTTCGGCTCCGTGTGAAGTGTGCACACTGACGAATCATCTCTTCCATCCACTCCCGCTCCTTCTTTTCTCACGCACGTGTTCCCTTTGAGTAGTTTTCTCATTGCCGGCACACGCCCGTAAATTTTAATTTCGGCGCTCGAATTTACAAATTTATCGTTTTCTGATTTCGCTTGGGTATCGTAACGTATCAAAATTGTATTTAATTAGTAAGTATAGCGATAACGAAATGACATAGCGAATAAACGTCCAAATTGTTAATTAATTACACGAATTTTGAATTAATGACTATAAATTTTACCGGGGGATTGGAACAATCCAGATTATTAAAATCTTTAATTTCCCAATTAATACAACTCACATTCGGTAATTCATACGCGTTGTTAATCGGAACGATATTTCGTTGTGCATCGTCTAGTCGGAAAGCGTTATCTTCACGACACTCTGGAAGTTTCGGTCGAGACGTTGAGAAATCGATGCGATGAATTTTTAAACATACAGAGAAAAATGTGCCCTACTTTTGTCAAAAGTTCTTCGTGCGTCGTTTTTTTTACATTACACTCTCTTACAACGGAACCGAGTGAGAAAGTTCTACTGTAAAAACTTTGACTGGAGAACGATCGTGTCACTACAGAAATTGGAAGGAGTTGAAATCCGATAACTCGAGGAAAACATTGCTATTCGTATAAAACGAGAAACTCGAGTGAAACATATTTTTTCTGTCGTTGAATTTCAGTGCGAAAATGTTGGAATTGGAAAATAAACATTGATACATTCTCTCTCGCTCCTACTTGATTCTTGATATTTTCAGTATCTCTCTTATCCTTCTTGCTGTGACATGAAAAATTTTCCAGGCTCACGGAGGCGCATCGGAACGCCATCAGAGCTATCAGGAAGATCAAGTACTTCGTGGCGAGGCGAAAGTTCCAACAAGCGAGAAAACCATACGATGTTCGCGATGTGATCGAGCAGTACAGTCAAGGTCACTTGAACATGATGGTCAGGATAAAGGTAAGCGAGAACGCGAACTGGAGGCTCGATGAATGGATATTTCCTCATCCTCGTTGAATTTACAACTCCATCCGCCTAACGGATCGAAATATACCTCATTGAAGCCGTCCCTTTGTTCTCACTCAGCGCTCTTTCATTCTTCGCGAGGGATACGTCGTAAAGTTCAATTTTACGAAGAAAGAGAAGAAGGAAAACAATACAGAGAACGGTGAGGTTTAAAGGGGATAGCTCGGTCGGTCTCCCTTCACGGGATGTACGGAATACGCGCGAAAATGAGCGCTTTATCGGTTGCGCATGGCGAGATGAACCGGACATTACTGTACGGATGATCACGCACGGGGGGTTCAATAATTCACCAAATTGAATAATTGATTCCTCGTATTGAACCCTCTACCATCCTGGAACGGTTTGAAAAATAAACGAGAAGCCGTGTTATGCGTGAGCTCGTTCATTATGAATGGCCGAGTCGAGATCACTTTCCAAATGAAAGGGAGGGGAGAGGAGGGCACGCACGGTGATATAAAAAGCCGTCAAGTGGAAATTCGCGAAATTCGATAAAAGCTCGCTCTGAAAAACCTCTCATGCTATATTCGCATTTGGGAAAACTAATTTACTCCGTGAACGAGAACCCAAAATTCTCTCTGAGGGATCGGTATTTCGCGAAAACGGAAGCAATAGTCGAAAAATGTATCTGTTTACACGGGAAATTATTTACTCGAGAGAAATAATTTAGCTGCTCATTGTATTTTCAATATTTCATTTAAGTGAAATCGAATAACGTATTTTCGTTGAATTCGACGAAAAATTTCGACCTCTCAAGCTCTTTGTTCTTACCACCGATTGTGGGAATTTGCGAAAGTGTATAGGAGTTTATCTTACCGCGAACGAATCAATTATTGGTTTACCCCAAAGGTCATTGTACCACGCGATGTTAATCTGTGTGCTACTCTGTCTCGAACTATATATTTATCTGCGTGGGGTGAAAAATGACAAGCGATTAGGTAGAGAGAGCCAGAGATAGAGAGAGGTTTAACCGCAGCGCGTTATCGAGCTCGTTTCTCGCGAGGTACCAGCAATTTTGAATCCCCTTTTCGAGGCTACCAAATCGCTGGTTCAGATGGCTGGGGTGTGGTTAACGAATTTCACCTAATGCCCGGCTGTTAAATACGCGACAGGGTAAATTAACGCGTTGATGTCAGTATTGTACAAAATGTTTGCAGGGGTTGCGAAAATAACAATGAAGAGTTACGTAGTTAGTAAACGAAACACGAAAATATAACGACGTTAATAATTTACTGCAATAACGTCACTTCTGAAATAATCGATCGTATTAATTTCCAATCATTTCCGTCATTTATTTTTATCTCTCTGTCGGCTGATACGAACTGAATGAAAATTATTATAAAATAAAATGACAAACACGGTTTGGGTGATCATATATTCGACACGTATATCTTAGATTAATTATCAACTCGTACAAGTCCCCTCAACCTCGTCAGATCGAGCCAATCAATGTTTTAATTGAAAAGCCTGGTACCGTTCGGTTTTTAACGACGCGACAAATTCGAATTTAATCGATGCGTCCCGCCCGAGAACCTCGTTCGATTAGAATTATTATCTCGACTATGAACGTTATGTGTTCATAAAATTTGGCCCACTTGGCGAGTTCATCGTCATATATACACAGCTGGGAATATATTTCCGGATAATTGTGAAGTGCGTTGAATCGAAGCTATTTTATATTCGCTCTCATTCGATCTTTCACTTGAAATTTTAAACAGAAGTTCCATAAATCCTGCATTACCACATTCAATTGTTTGAAATTTATTATATGTAGAGGTTTTTACCAGTGCTCTCTCTGTTCTTTATTTCTAATCTCATTTCTCGTGTCTCTCGTCATCCCTTTCTCTGCCTCTCTCTCTCTCTCTCTCTCTCTGTTTTACGTTTATTATAATACCCAACTTGAAACGTTCCGATAATCAGCCGTGCGTCAGTATGAAAAAGTTTTCGCTCGGCGAAAGCTACGACAAAAGGGTGAGAGGAAAACGTCAATCACGATAATCTAAGTTTCGCGAGAGCGTGGCCCTTTGTTTAGGGAAAACTGCCAGCCTCTCTCTCTCTCTCCCTTGGCCACTGGGAGGTGTCGCGAATATAAGGCTCTATTATGAGTCGTGGAAAATCGATATCGCCCGGAACCCTGCTTCCTCCCCCGTCGGAAAACTTCGTGCGCGTTCATCGAAAAAAATGGAAAAAGAAAAAAAAACAATACACTCCTCGACGCGAGACATTCCCGTTTGTGTTTTTTCCTTTACATTGGAGTTTTCAACCGCGGAATAGATGGCGATTGGCTCGTTTAATTGGACATCGAGAGCGACACCGCTTCGCGTGTCGATTTCGAATACTTCGATCGAGAGGAGAGCGTTTCGTACGTGTGTGTATGCGGTCTCTCTCTCTCTCTCTCTCTTTCTCTTTCTCTATCAGTGCGTTCAAGTGTCGACGGTATCAATCGAATTTTTTCCTCCCTCTCCGCTTGCTCTTTTTTTCCAGAGGTAATTGATTTCGCCAATCGGGAGAGATCGACTCAATCGTTCCAGGTAACGGTGGACGACAAATTGAGCGCCGGTAAATTTACTATCAAAATTTTCAACGGTGTACTCTAATTTTCATCCGATCGGAAATTTAGCGTGAGAGACATTAATGAGTCATTCAAATCTCCTCTCCCATTCCCCTCTTTACATTCTACAGCAGCTCTCGTTTCGATAAAAAGCGAACTCGATCACCGCGCCGTGACTAAAGCTCCTTTTTCTCGGACGGTTTTCCAGGAGCTGCAGAGACGATTGGATCAGACCCTGGGTAAGCCGGGCAGCTACCTGGCCGGGATCGACCGAGCTGGCAACGTCAAGCCAATGACGATTGGCGCACGCCTCTATCGGGTCGAGCAGCAGGTGAGCATAGCTTTTCGTTTTATCGGCCCGTCATTTCGAGCTTCGTATGCGCAGATTGAGATTTTTGTTTCCTCTTTTGTCTCGCCCATCAACCTCGACTGAATCTCGATAAATTTATCGAGCTGGATTTGTTTGACTTCGAGAGAAATATCTGGTTTATTTCGAACAAATAAATCATGACTATTATAAATTAAATTTAGAATTATTATCGATATCGTATTCATTTAAGTTTCACTGGAAAAATATGTTTGTTCTCTCAAAATGCCGTTCTCGGCAATCAATTATGAAGAGGCCCATAAATACCGAAGAGAAATCAAATGGAAAAATTCGTAAAAGGAAAAAGATTTCCCTCGCAGGAGTACGTGTTTCTTGAAGTTACAGCCCTCGAATTACTCGAGCGTCGTTTTGGCAATTTATTAACGTCGAGGTTCGATCTCGAGATCGAGGCCGAGATGCAATCCTGGTCTCGAAGGACCGACTCGACCTTCCCAGATTCGTTTTTCCCATATGAGAGCCGCGCGTAACGACTCGTTAATGTCCCCAAGCATCGAGAGGACGTATTTCTTTCATCTTTTTTCTTTCTATAACGCGAGCCTCCTCGGCCTTGATACCACGATCTCGTATCTCTCCAATTTCTTTCACGATCCTGATGAACTCTCCTTGCCATTTTTTTCTCTCGTTAGAGAGAATGTGAGGAGTTTTACGTCGATAATTAAAATCTGCATACCTCCGAAATCTCGAATTAAAAATGATAAAGATTTTTAATTTTATTTTGAATTATATGATAAAGAGGAATGAAATTCTTTTAGAATAAAATTACTCTCGGTGGAAAAAACCGAGTTGAATCCTCGGTGAGAATTGCTGTAACTAGAGTACAGTGAAATTTTCTGCACGGTGAACGGAAAAGTATATATATGACTGCCTGAAGAAAAAAAAATGAGAGGAAAATTCCTACATCTGTTTTTTAAATTCATAGTTGAACTCATGAATTCCTGAAATGCACCAACTTTGAGAACGGTACATGAATATATTTGAAGAGAAGATGCAATGAAAAATATTTCTACGAAAATTTTATTATTTTTCTATATACGGATTGTAGTTTAAAAATTGTTAATTGAAAATTAAAATTCTAATAGAAATTTTAAATGCCACAGCTCTCCGTGATGGATAAGAAGCTGGACCAGCTCGTATACGTGCTGAACGCGGTGGCGCAGAAGCAGCAGATACCCTTAAGGAGCATCGAGGACGACGTTTAACCGGATCTCGACTCGATGGTGTTCCACGGTGCGCCTACGAGAATTCGGTTCAGCGGCGCGAGAAAAAGAAGAGTCTGCACCCCACCCTAGAATTTTTCTCTCCCTCGACACGCTAGAAATTCCACACGAAACTACGGACTCACCTGGAATCTAACGAAGACGACGCACGCGTAGTTGGATCGAAACGGAGGAGAGCTAAAACCCTGAAAATCGTCAATTTAGCAATAAAATTGAGTTAGGATAAGAATCTCGAGGAATCTTGAATCTCGAAGTATCTCGCGTTGACTCTCCGCCGAATTTTTTCAGCGAGAATTATCGACTGTCGAACATGAGAATAGAATTTCGGTGTGAATTTTTACTAAAATTTTTCAACTCTCGAGATATTTTTTTTAATTTGTTCTGTCGGTAGCGTGTCTTTGAATATTTAGAGAGGAAATTATTCTGAATTATATATTTTGTATTTTGTCGGGATGATCCGTGAGATGTCGAGGTATTCGGCTCGCGAATGGCCGAGGAATTTGTACATATTATATAAAGTACGACTCAAAGGTGAACTCGACCAGCGCTCTCGATGCTTAGGGGCGTTACTTCCCACTCAACCTGTACCTATCACGATAATAAATATTGTAATAAATATTTTATGTAAATATATACACCGGATATCGAGAAAATTATATATAAAAGAGGGTATATTCGCAATCCAGAATGCTTTTATCGAATATTTTTAATAACTCGTACGAAGTGACACTATTTTATAGGTGTAGGGTCCAATGCAAGAGCAATTTGCGAAAGAATTGTCCTCACCGTTCGTTTTTATTTGTCCCCGGAATTTCAAAAAAAGTAGCCGATCCGATTTCAAAGTAACAAAACTGTGTAAATTATTTTACGATATACTGCGAGAAAAATTTGTAAATTAACTAAGTAATTAGTTAACTCGAAAAATTTGTTCCGGGTGTACGTCAGACTTCAGATGAAACTTTCTTCGAAAAGAATGAATTCAATTTCTCGGGAGCTACTTCTCGAATTTCAAGCGCTAACGTCGTATAATTAGTATTGCGATACGACCTTTACACCATTTGAAATTTTTATGGTTTTTTTTTCTATTTTAAAATTTGAAATCTATTGTCTCTATTTACGTCGTGAACTGTAAATTCTTACGAAGTAACACACTCTGCGGTGCCTCTAAGTCTACTGAACTTCACTATTTCGTATTGCGTATAGCAGATTGTAGCTGTAACGATAAATATAGACGAGTAGACTAGAATCGCAGATACCGATGATCGACACAACCAGTGATATTAGCGTTCTCTGCGTAAAAAAAAAGCAATGCACCAAGAAAATATAAAATTACCGATGAAATGAGGAGGAAAATAATAATAATAAAGTTGAACGTTTCCTATTTTTTTGCGTGGTCGGAATAAGATGGATGAGAAAATCCGCGGTAAAGAGAAACGAAGAAGCAATTTCGTGCTTAAATAACACGTATAGTTAAGGACGAGTAGCGACAATCAATAACGATGAAATGGTTAGGAAAAAGTTTAAGAGCGATTTCAACGATAACACGTACGTTAAGTTTAAATGACATAAATCTCTAAAAAGAAAGAAGAAACTAATACTCTCGTAAAATGACTTAATAAAGCAAGTAGTGTTCGTGAATCGGCCGAAAAAAAATATGCGAGTAACGCAATTTATATTGTTAATATACAATTTGAAATATACCGCACGATAACCACTATAAATACACACTTGTGCACATAATTTTATCACTTTGTGAATATCTTATATACATAAATATATACATATAGTATATAATTATTAAAAATGAAAAAGTCGCTTGCAATCGTAATTTTTAACTAATAAATAAGCACGGATGATGTAATTGTACTTGTAAATGGGACGAATAAAATATATACGCGTTGTGGCGACGATTCGCAATATTATTCAGATATATAATTTAATAAATAAACAAAATAGATTATATATCGACTTCGAAGTTGATCAAAGAATCTTACATTTTAATAATACGATCGCCTTTTTTGCAACAACTTCTTACCTTGAGATATCGATTATGGTCAAGTCTCGACCGCGAAGTTGTTATAAAATAAAATTTTAAAATTTAGAGTAACGCTATACGTAGCACTTCGCAGTGATTCTTAATTATCTATCGTTGTCGAGTAGTTTCAAGATTTGAGATGCGCATTTTTTTTCGCCTAATGTTTATAAAAATGAAAAATATAAATAAAATGAGAGAAATGATTTGCGCATCTAAAAAATTCGAGACTGCTTCATCTACGAGTTTGAAAATTTTTCTATGAGTGAGTGATACAAGCGAATTGCACCAACGCGAGCACTAAAATTGTAATTAAAATGGATATAAACAACGACCGTCACTATAATGCCATAGATGGATTTATTTGAGAATTTTGTGTACGTATACCTCGATAGTTTTAAGAAGAATGGTCGTAAAGTGAGATAAGCGTGATAGAGAGAGAGAGAGAGAGAGAGAGAGAACGAGAGAGAACGAGAGAAAGCGAGAAAGATATATGTAGCTTAAGAAGAAAGATAAAAATAATTTACTCATATCGAAGATGAATTAAATTTTTCTTTCTGTGATTCTCGTGTATGACGAATTAGTTAAAATAGATGATAAGTCGAAAACAAGTAAATGGAAAAAATTTAGCGTTAAACTTTCTATACTAGTGTAGCTCGCTCAATACAAGCGAATTTTCTTTCCATTTTTAGAATTTAGTCGAGTAAATTTTAACCCTTCGGAGGACTAGGACTCTCGCCTTTGCGACGTGATATTTTTTCGAATACATTGAATACTATCAATATTTCTACAAGGAAAACCATTATCATACGTAATTCATTATTGTTAACTATGCTATTGTACTATTATTGTTATCTTTATTTCTCATTGGCTTTCCAGGTCCTCTGAGTGTTAAAGGTAGTTGTATACGATTCAAAATTTTTGATTCTGCGAACGATATCAATTATTTTTTTTTTTACAATCGTTAAAAAAATACGATTCATAATAACTACGCTACTTCGTATACGTACCTATTATTTCTCTATTTATTTTTTTTCATAGTCTACGTGGACCCACCGAACGCAGAAATATCGAGGCGAAATTTTGCGTTATCGAGACAAGGAAGTAATTGTAAAAATAATCAGGACCAAGTTATCGAAATGTAGGAAATTTCTATAAGTCGTGAAAACCGAAATAATAACGAATATTAATTTTCGAAGGACTATTTCGTAAAACCGAGACCAAGATTAAAATTATCAAGCACACAGTTGTCGAATATTTGATCTCTATTGAGGTACACTGAATCGCCGAAAAAAGAACGATAAGATTATTCACAAATACAATAAAAAAAATTCGTAATTCATATTTTTCGACCGTACCTATATCTACTCTGTCTCAGTTACCGAACTCTTTCTGAATATTATCTTGACTTGCGACGCTTGCCTCTGGTTCGTTGAATTCGAATTGGAACGATTTTTGCTTTTCGTGAAATTTTTTAAATGATCGGTAAAAAAATATCCACATCGAACTCGCTTAGAGTGAGAAATTGGAACAGAGCACGCGAATGGGGGAAGCTCGAGGAGTAACTCAATCATATCACCGTAGTTGCCTATACATAACTATCTTACTCGTAGTACCTTCTATCGACGATAAGGGATTGGGTAATACTTTACTATTATTCCACTTTTCATCAACGGGACTAAAAACTTACAATCGAAATTTTCCAAAGTAGATGAAACATATTCACTTGAGTACGCTGTAAGAAATCTTCATTTTGGAGCGAATTGTTAATAGTTTGACATACAAATTGTTGCATTTTCATTCTCTCGATAAATTTTTATTCAACGATAGCACAAAAATATGAGAATATTAGCAACACTGAGAAAATAAAATTATCGTATTAGATATTTTTTGATTTGATAAATTTTTTTCTCAGTGTGTACTAATTTTATTGGTTAATCTTAGCACACTAGTTGTTATCAATCAAATGGCCGTGACTACTAGCATAAAAGCGTAATTAGCAAAACGAAACGGGTAAAAAAAAACAAAAACTCCGAACCGAAGCAACACGTGAAAGATCCATCACTCGACCCAGCGGTGTCCAGTACGATTTTATCGATTATTTGTACTTAATAAATATATATATACATATATACAGATATAAATACACACATATTGCGATTCAATGCGATGCATCTTGTCCTTTATTTTCGTTTCAAGAGGCAAAAGATATTTTGCAAAGTGTCCTTCCAATTATGAATGTGGTAGCACACTCTCGAAGGTCTATGGTGCTCTCGTAGATTACAGTCGAGCTTGCAATGTACATTTCGAGGTCCATCCGTCGTGTTTCTGAGAGGACCGAAAGTAATATATCCGAATGAAAGAAAAAAAAATCGTCCGCACGAATAGAAAGTACGAACGAGCGTCGAACCATCGAGTGATATTTTAACTCTGCAACGTGACGCTCGAGGATGGACCAAATACGATATACATAATATAAATATATAAATATAGACGCTAATACTATACTTTGAACGAATCGTGCGTAATATTTAATCTGTCAAATATTGTACATTCGCAACGCTATATAATTATATACATTATTATTATATTACTATTATTATTACTATTGTTTATTAGTTAAAGTTGAAAATATCATATCTATTATTCTCTGGAAGTCTTGTTTATTTCCTCTCGCATGCTTGAAGTACCTTACCCCATTTTTTTTATTTTACTTTATCAAAAATTTATATACATTCAATTTAAATTCAATTTCCAATAAACGTATGAGACAACATTATACGATAATTTTTAATTTGATGATTCTTTAAGATTTCATTTTAAATGTTATTTGCTTACTTGAATAATTGAATAGTGATGGGGTGCCATCTACCGTTGAAATTGAAACGCTTAGATCGTTAGTCCGACAGAAGATGCGGTCACATATCGTAACTACAAGGATACCAGCAAGGAATCCTACAGAGGATAAAACAGTATTTTCTCTTATTGTTGGTGGAAACAAACTGAAAAACAGGGTCCATAACTTCGAGTAAACAGGAAAAATCAGAACTCTTTTATTTAAATAATTACTTAAATAAATTAATCCTGTGACTTTTACAAATACAATCCATAGAGCGCAATATAAAATTTTTATTTCGATCGATCATATCTGTGTGAATAAAGCCGAAGATGGATCGATGTGTCGAGAGGAATCAATCAGCGTGGACAGAGCCCATTGCGTATTTCTTACATGGTACGTTTCGGTACATCCGGTTTCTGTCCTCTCTTCTTGCCTCCTTTCTCGTCTTCTTATTCGCTTTGCGTTCCATTCGGATTTTTCGTTTTCTCAGCAGCTGTCTGGGCAAGAAGTTGGACCAGGTGGTATACGTAACCCGGACTCTTGCCTTCGTTGTCGCGACCATTGTCTCTCGATGTTTCATCTTCCTCAAAAAAAAGAATCCCCCAGCTAGACGTGTACAATCTCTATAAGGTGCCATAAACTATTTCATCTACATTTACACAGTATTCCGTTAAAATTTATGAGAAAATTCGGTACTGTTAGTCACGAAAATTTACTTCTACTCGAGTGTCTATAATTTAACGACCGTGGAAAACTATTTTTCTTTCAAAAATGTCGAGTGAAAATTCCGAAAAAGGTACGAGGTATAGGTAGGTCTAACAGCGTTTAACAATAACGAGAAGAGAGGGAGAGAGTGGAAAAACAAAAGCTGTCGCGTTTATTGTCAGTCAGCACGCGAGCTCAGCATGAGGGGTAGAGAGAGAGAGAGAGAGAGAGAGAGAGAGAGAGAAAGAGAGAGAAAGAGAGAGAGGAGAGAGAGAGAGAGATTCCGGTTTCGCCCGATTAAAAGTCCCCTGGTCCCGGCGAGAATGATGATTTCCGGTGGCGTCTCTTTCTTCTGGGTGGAAGGGAAGAAGAAGACTCGCGAGAGGATATGATACACCGTGTCTCGTTAGAAATAATCGCGTATTCCGCGCGCATTGTGCCAATTCCAATTTTATACGGCGCGCTCGACGAGAAACACGGATAAAAGGGATCGCGAGTGGGAGGGGAGAGGATCGAAGGGAGAGAGAGAGAGAGAGAGAGAGAGGGAGAGACTTGGCGTTTTTGCGAGAGAGCCAGCAAGGAGAGTTCATTCATGAAGGCGGACCGAGCCGTGTTCTTGTACGCCTCGATTCCTCGATACGAGTGAATCGACTCTCGTTCCGATCGAGAGTACGAGCGGGAATGCGGTTAAGGGTTAATTGCGTCGAATTACACAATTGCGCGTAACGAAGGCGCTCTCGCTATTTTATCGGTGTCCGGTGGACGCGTGTATTTATTCCACGCGCGCTTCCTGTAATGACTCCTATTCAATCCAGGCTGAGCTGATTTGCAATTGAGGAAACGCGAGGTTTGTTTCAAAACCGAATCGTTGTGTTAGGAATTGATATTTTACATTTTTCGCGAGCGATTCATTCCGTTGGATATTTCAGTTTATTTTTATGAATGAAAATAAAAATGACATTTTCATTATAATAGGGCGACGTGTATTAAATATGTTAATTATAATAAATTGTAATGTAAATTTCATATTCATTCACTTACTTCTACATTTAATTATATTCTTTATTTGTTGAAAACAATTTCAATAAATATCGAGTCGATGGCAATGTGAAGCAAGGCATATCGAAACGACGAAGTCGATTATAGCGATACGCGAGGAAAATCGCGCGTCAGCGTTGAACGATACATTTATGCATATCGAAACGGACGGTATCGAAACGAATTCGAGTTTTTCACGAGCAAACCTGTATCGGGTTTTACACGCTCACGAGCGTTCCGCTCTTTAATACCTATTTTTGCCTTTGAGCCTGTTTACCTGTTTCACGGCTGGCGTTCCTACAGAATTTGTGAAAAATTAACAGAAAAAGGAATCATAATATTTTACGCGATACGACAGTATTATTGCTATAATTCATTTTCATTGTTTTTATTACAACATTATTATACACACAATAGCGCAATAACAATACATTCTCTAGACATACGGAATACCCAATCGCGATGTGCGCTGTATACGTATGAACCGTAACTCTCGAAAAATTCAATAACAAAAAACTCCTGCGAATTTTCATTTCATACATTCTTGGGCGCTTGATATAAAACTCCAGCGGAGAAACGAGCGGCGTTATTACGTGACCGGATTAAATTCGTCAGAAGATATCTTGCGCGGGGTTCCGAAAATCGCGCAATCGAAAGGGCGCAAAATCGTCGGTGGCTCGGTTCGGCGTTTATTAAATAATCCGGGCGTACAGAGTCGCGCTACCTGCGCGTTCCGGTCGCCGAAATTCTTCCTTTTTTTCATCTCTCCTCCTCGTCTCTCCTCAGGGGCTCCGCGCCGTCGAACTACCGCGTCCGTATTAGGAAACCTGCAGTCATTGTGAGCGCAGCGACGACGGCGACGGCTGGATTGGGATTCTCTCTCTCTCTCTCTCTCTCTCTCTCTCTTCTTCTTCGTTCTTTCCGTCTCCCGCGAGCTCGAAAAAATCCCTGAGGACGATCAGAGCGATAATGCCAAGAGGAATATTGCCACTGGCACTTTATGTATACATATACATATACGAGATACAGGATGGCCCAGTTTGACTGGTTGGTGTTCACGCGAATAAAGCTTAAAATTCTAACGTACGCGTAGCTTATTTAGGGTTGCGAGCATATTCAGTTTGCCATAGCGAGCGAAAATGTTAATAATCATATGTTTGAATTTTTAAGAGCGTTTTTGAATTATAACAATTTTAAAAAAATTTTGAATAGATTTTAAGATCTCTTCGAGTTATCTCGTAACCCTTATCAATTACTCTTGGAATATGCAATTAAGATGATAAAAAGTCGTTTCGAAATTCGAATTTTTTTTCTCAGTTTCGTTAACAAAAGACGAGTTGTAAAATCGAGCTCCGTAAATACATGCGTCTTATGACCATACGGTTGGGTTAACAGGAAAAAATTAAGTGCGAAAAAGAGGAACTGACGGTAGATGAAAAAAACACAGATTTATGCTCTTTATCCATGAAACATTGCCAATACCCGAGCAAGTGGTAAATGTTAGCGACCTTGCAAGGCAATCGGGAATTATTAAGGTATTATTATCGGGAAATTATAAATTGCATTTAAAAAAATAAGCATTTCAATTTTCATTTGAATTTTTTTATTATTGATGAAACAAGGATTAACATAAACATTAATATTATAAAAACACAAAACACAAATACATACATACATACATTGTACACAAGTTCTGGAACTGTAATAAAATTTAAAATTTTCTTTGTTTCAACAATGTTTTCTGAATGGTGAAAATAGTTTTATAGTTATGAATTTTTCCTATGTTGATTATATATACAATTTTTTAAGAGAAAGATTATCTAAATAAAAATTATGGCTGATCAACCGTTGAGTCATGTCTATCATTACAAACAGAAGTAAGCCTGTCGAGACAAAACTTGATTTCTGGCCTGTCTTCTTCATCACGTGTGCACAAGTTTCCAAGATCTATCAGTAGTGAGAAAACGATCTCATCAAACAAGCCCGCTTTAATATCGTGAATTTTAGGATAGTCGTCCGGTTTCATTTTATGAATGTAAGATTGAATAAATCCCCTCATATTATTGTATGCAAGTTCACCTGTAGCCAGTTGGTACATAATGATTCCAAATCCGTAAGAGTCCACTTTTGTAATGAGGTTTCTATCGTCTATAAACTCCCTGGGTAAATACGGAAGAACTGCGAGCTCATCGGCGATCTACAATAAAAATTATTAAATATTATGGAAATTAGAATTTATTTTATTAAAAGAAATTTTAATACATGTATTAATAAAGTTAACTTATACTCACAGATTCGGCATCGCTATTCAAATGAGTGCCCTGATGATAATCTCCCAGTTTCGGCAGCATGTTCTCATCCAGGAGAATATTGGTGGTCTGAAGATTACCGTGAATCAGCGGTTGATCTAAGAACGTGTGAAGAAAATGCAAACCATTGGCGATTCCCCAAGCAATGTCCAAACGTTGTTGCCAATTTAAAAATGGTTCACCATTTGCCAATTTATTCTTAAGCGATCCATTCGGCATGTATTCGGAAATTAAACAAACCGAGCTGGTATCTTTAGAGAATCCGATAAAACGCATGATGTTAGGGTGTGATTTCACATTAACGGCTATCATCTTCTTGATCAGCCAACGAAGAAAAGCCCAATGTTCCCTACGAGCTTTGTGGTCACATCTTTCTAATACTTTCACCGCAATTTTTTCATTTTTCCAAGTACCATGAAAAGTATATCCAAACGTTCCGTGACCGATAATATTATTTTTGTTCCATTGATTTGTCATGTTCCCGACATCCTCGTCCGAAAATTTTACAATATCGAGGAACGTTGGTCGTACACGTGGAAGATCTGCTCCCTGTGTGAATTCTGAGGGGCGCCGCTTATCCTTTCTCTCGATTTCGGATATCATAGTGTGATAACTCTCATCCACATATGGTGCCAAGATCAATAGACCAAAGTATAAGTTTGCTTTGTACATTTCGGTAAATAACTTTTCCGTTGTAAATCCAAACTGACAACGGGCCCAGGTGATTAACAACAGTCGCGCGGGATTCTCTGCCTTTGCCATTTTGATGGAAGTCAACCTACTGCGCATTCTATCAGGAACTGGAAGAGAAATGTTTTATATTTTAACTAATTTTAATATTTTTTAAAAGTATTTTCAAAATCTATATCACAAAGACACTCCTCGGTTACTTCTATATCACTGAAAATCTATATCACATAAGTCACTCACCTTCTAACTTTTTCCAGTTATCTCTCTTGTTAAGAAAATCCTCAAGTGTTATTTTTACATCGCTAGGAACTCCAGGGAAATATATCTTTTCCGAATTATTAAGATGTGCACGGAAGTTACTGCGCTCGACGACATACTTTTTGGCCATTTTTCACAAGACACTTAGACTCACTAGACACACTACGACACTCGGGTAGAGCAAACTGAGGGTTGCCGCGAGAAGAAGATTAGGTACGACTTAGCCACTAGACTGTTTAGAGAGAACTGCTAAGTTCAAATTGGCGAGACCCATCGAGTACCCAAAATACTGGAAACTGCAACGCCACCTTCATTTCGATTTTACGAGAAAGTCCTTACGCTTTAAGAACCCATAAAGGTAAATTACTCGCAAAATAATAAATAGGTAAAACAAATTTCCGAAGGGAAAGTTCTTACCTTCGTCCCATGCTCTAGCTACCTGAATGTTCACACCCCTCGCTGCATCTCTTACCTGCTTATTCAGCATTGACAAATCTTTCAGTCACTTCTGTAAATCTGTAGTTATTTTTTCGTTGAATCATCATTTATTGTTCATAATATGGTCACGTTTGTTTATTTTCTAATTCTAAAATTTATCTGTGACCTATTCAATAGATTAAAGATGTTCCGTTCCAAAAAAATCTTCTTCCTACCTATCGTGACCTTCAAGGTACATTTTAGGGTTCGCAGCGGAAGGTAACATTGCGTTAAAGCGTTAAGCGTTTGAGTCCTTCTGCGTTAATGAAGTGTGAAGTTGTGTCCAATTGTGCCCTTGTGACTTAAAGAATTATGTCCTCTAAAATCACTAAATGGTTTTCGAAGTTTACCGAGTTCCTCTAATTTACTAAATTCATCTGTTTAATAAATCTTTTCATCTACTCTTTTCCCCGTAGCGTAAAAGTCAACGGAACAAGACCGTTGCAATCCGTCGCGACCGGACGCAATCTTCGATAATTATCCTCGAGCTCGCGAGCTGGACGATGAAAAATAAACCGCTGAAAATCCTCGGGATAGCGTCGTGAATTATTAACGAGGGCTGAAGTCGCAAACGACAGAAACAATGAGACTGAGAGAAAAAGAGTATCGAATAGACCCTTCGTGATCGGAAATAAAAAAAAAAATTAAGATCACGTCAATTAACGACAGAGAATTTAATCGACCGAAAAAGTCCAGCCTATTATTCCTCGACTGGAAAATTTTTGACCCTCGAATTGAACGACTTGCGATAACGAGGGGCGATTTTTTTCACCCATGGGAGCTCCCGAATCTCGCATCATCCTGCTGCATCTCGATGCGTCGGACCGGGTGCAGCGAATGCACCGACGACAAAAAACTCGTGCCAAGGTGAGCCGGCGGTGAGTACATGAATGGGCGTATGTATGAATGAAGATCCGGGGCGATTCTTGCGTGTATCGATTCATCAAGCGTGTATTCCCGTTTGTATATTATAGCCGAAAGATGAAAGATAATGAGATTTTTTTACTTTGTAAACAATAGGCGTTTTGTTACTTATTCATTTTAATTTTTCTCAGGTATGAGGGATAGTAAAAAAACAATCGTCTGTTGATGCTTTGTATATTAATAACAATACATTTTATCGTAGTCTGCGTATGAACGGTCTCTTTTACAATGAGCGTAATATTTATAAAACATATATTTCTACAACTCGTGATAAGAAAGACAATATAAAACCGGCTTCTACGCTCAACGCGTTCCACTCATCGAACGACTTCTGTCGCGTCTCGTATCGAATCGCGTATTTTTTTGTCTCGACGTTTCTTCATTTCTCTCAATCGTTTTTTGGACTTTCATTCAGCAAGAGTACAAATAGGACTAGATTTCGTTAGACGACATTAAATAATCAAATGACAACTTACAAAAATATAACAATTATATCGCATATATTTAAGTCTCACTCTGAGTTCACGCAAATGCACAAGCACGATCGTGTAATTTTCGGCACGATCGATTACAATTTACAATATCGAGTCGGATAAATTTGTTAAACACGTTAATTACAAAAGTAATACATTAATAAATTTTGTTGAGTTCGGAAATAAAAAAATGGGCTTCGAATTTTTTAAAAATTACTAATCAACCGAGGTCTCTATAAAATAACCCATACCGAGCACAACCATTCTTTGGTAAACGAATCATTCTCTCAGCGCTATATACATTCCAGTCTACCGTCTTTGGCACAAAGCTACGATCGAAAAAAATCCGATCACCGAAATCCAAAAATTTCGTTTATCGCTAAATAATAAATTAGCGATATCTGCTATATTACATCGAGCACGAGTGTTACGTTAGTTTAAAAATATTAATAATAGTACATTCGATGTTCGAGTAACAAAAAATATATCTCGGTACAACCATTTCGCGAAATTTTTTATATACAAATAAACAATAATTTAGCTCGTCCATTCCGAACGATAACCGCGTAAAGCTATAAAAAGTCGAATCTGTTGAGCAACATGCGTATAAACAGAAAAATCATCGGACAAAGGGCTGAAAAAAATCGTGTGGCTGTCCAACGAACGCGTCGTTGTAAATGCAACGTAACGAGAGGACTTGACCCTAATGAATCGCCCAATCCGTATTCGGAAGAATAGAATTCTAAAAGAATCGTTCACGTGAGAGGCAACGTTCGATGATCGTCCGTGAAAGACGGAACGTCGACGTTACCGATACAGGGCATAGGAGACGGAGGCACGCTCCCTTCGGGATCGGCTTCGCAGTTAGCGAGCTCGCACTCCCCCGGAGCCCCAGTCAGCTCCCTCACGTTCCCTGGCAAATAATCTTTCCAGCTCCTGAAGAGATACCTCGTGAACTTTCTGAGCTGACGAAACTTGCAGTAAGTCGCGCCTTCCGCAGACTCCAATTGCTGCGTCTGTATGAGAAAGCCTTTCTCTTTGAACGTCTGCTCCAACTTTTCACGCTGAAGCGATTTCCGGGTCTTTCTTTTTCTGCGACCGTCGTCTTGAGGAGGGGACCTACGGCAAACGGGGGGTGCCTGGATTCGTTCGCCCGTGGCGCTAAGGAAGGCCCCAGCCGAGGAGCCGGCCTGTCCCGCTGGCTGTTGGAGAGCCTCTCTCGGAAAAAATTCATAACCTCGCATACTTTTGTCACCGGTGCCGCTGTAATACCTGAAATTACCCCCAGAGTCCACAGAGAGGCTCTTCTTTTCTTGCAGGCTGGGCTTGGCGCCACCTGTGAACTTGAACTTGCATATGCTGACCTCTGTGGCAGGGTTGTTGTTGTTCTCTGTCGGCATAGGAGGGATAAAAATGGCCGAACGTTTTCGTTTCGTGGGGTGACTCTGTTGCTGATGTTGCTGACCGATAGGCGCGTTCCTCTTCGGTCTCGGAGACATCGGAGCAGGTATAGGAATGGTCGCCGGAACCGAAGTAGGCGGCAACTGAGCTGGGATCGGGCTAGGAGCTTCCATCATCGATTTTGGCACGATTTTCTGCTCTTTCGACTGATTGTTTTCTACGGGTCTCGGGGAGCATTTATTTTCGTTTTGGGCCATTTTCTGGTAGTAGAGCAGTTGAGACTGTAAGGCCATTGGATGAATGAAGACCCCCGCGTTGGGCCAATAAACGAATCCTGGATTCGTACCCAATAGAGGATCGATAATATTATTGTTGTGATTGACGTTGACACTCGCTGAAAGATCGCCGTTGGTTTCGACAATCTCCGAATTAGCGGCATTCTCTATTGGGCTCTCCGAAAGTTCGGCGGGTCTCGCGTTTCCTAGACACTCGATGTCCTCCGCGTCGCTGGAGGCCTCGCTCTTGACCTGCCCGGACTCGTAAACATTGCCATACTTGCGGAGCAGCCGGATCTTGAGCTGATCGAGGTCCCTAATGCAAAGATTGAGTGGCTCGTCTTGTTCTTTGAGCGAATCGTTGAGACCGCGACGGGATTCCTGAGTGAGTCGTTTTTCCAGGAGGCTGCTGATTCTGTTTTGCACGTCCGTGCGCTGGAAAAGTACTTGAGGCGCCACTTGATCCCGACAATCTTGCTTGTCTCGCGCGGAGGAGGACGAGGAGGAGAGCCGCCTCTCCTCGTGACCCGGCGTGCCTGGGAGGATAGTCCCATAGTTCTTGTAGATGAGGTGACAAATGTCGGCCTTCTTTGGCTTCCTGCCACGTCTGGGCTTGCTATTGTCCAGGGTGATCTCGCCCATGTAAGGGAGGTCGGAGTACTTCATCGGGGGCCTCGACGGGACCACCGAGGCGGGCTGAATGGGCCCCTGAGGATGAGTTCTGATCGTCTGGCCGGGTGTCTGGGACAGGGTTGACGTGATCACGGACTGTCTCGGCTCGAAGCCCGAAGCAGGGACCAGGTTCGGGTACGGTCTGGGTGGAAGTACTCTCGGACAGAGCTCCTGCTGCATAGCAGCGATCCGCTGTAACCAACCCTGGACGTCGGCCACGGGACTCGGACTCGACGTCGAGCTACTGGGAGTCGGACTCGTGGCGGCCGGCTCTGTCGTGTGAGTCGGCGAGGAATTTAACGCCTCTTGCGCAAGAGAAGCTTCGTAATGATCCAGGTACTCCGGAGGGAGAGCCTGATGGTGAAACTTCAGCTTCCATCTCGACTTCCTTCGTCCTCGGCTGCAACAGGCAACGAAATTTCTTTGTTAAGAGTCTTCGGCATTAGCATGTTAACGAGCGTTGATTAACCGCTATCTCTCACTTTCTCTCGACGAGGAAGCAAGCTCGCTAACAGAAGGGATTAATTTGTCGTCGATAATTAAGCGTAAAAATCGATTAAGGCTCACTACATACATTTTCCCTCGACGATAAAACGGCAACACGTGTAACTCGCTCCTTGGTAGTCAGAACTGGGCTCGATTACAATCATACAGACGCGATATTGCTCTTTCATTAAATACTCCCTTGTCGGCCTGCCGCATTCCGGACCACACCTTAACGCCGATTTATACGCGAGGAAATATGCGCGCAGAGTGCTTGACACCTTCTAGCGGCGGTAATATGCAATATTTCTTTCCTTCATTTTCCTTTCGACGAGAATTTGAGAGAGCGAATATCGAGAAACGAATAAGAACGTTCTCAAAATCAATTTGAAATATGTAAATTGTTGTTTATTGGATTCGCGTTTTTTTTTCTACGCGATATTATTTTATTGAAAAAGAGGAAGAGAGGAGAGAGAGAGAAAAATCTAATGAAATTCAATAACGGTAATCGACTCGCGGTATTTCAGCGACGTTATACTCAAGCCGGTGCCCGATTATTTTTTTATCCGTTCTTATACAGGAGCTCGGGACGCGTACACGAACCAGTTTTCTCGACGCTCGTACTTCATCCTTCTTGCGAGGAGCGAGATGTCGCAATGAGAATCGCGCCAAGACGACGAAGACGTCGTTAGCCGTATTATACATCGCATAACCAGAAGCGAGAATTGATCCGGCGCGTGTCCGAATTCCGCGAACTCGATCGTCGATTTATAACCAGCTCGTAATAACGAACTCGTTAATTCTCCGCAGTTTTTTGTTTACATTTCGCAATGCCGCCGGTGTGGAAAATCGCGCAGAGCTCGCGCCATCTAGCGCGCATTTCCCGGATCGAATTCATGTATCGGCGTATACCGGAGGATAGCATGCGCGTGCGAGAATGAAAAATGCATCGGAGGGACTCGGGTCTATTAGCGAGTCGACTGTGGTTTGCGCAATTCGCGTGCTCACCTGGCTCGGCTCCTGTCCACGGAATCCAGCAGGGACTGGCCGACGTTGTTGCCGAGACCCTGAAGATGATCCGGCTGCTGGTCCGGATCGCACTCGCCGTCGGTCGGAGTCAAGGCGACGTCAACGTCTACCTGAGAACTGAACGACAAAATATTAACTCGATCTTGAAGAGTTTATTGAGCTCGGTTGAATTTTACAATTTTTAATAACGAAAATTGTTACTTTCGAATTTCACAGGTCGTAAACAAATGGTTGTGTCTAATCGACTCACCTGAGCGTGCTAGCGTCCCGGCTCCTCTCCTCCTCCTCCTGCGGCTCCTGCTTGACGGCCATATGGTGCAGCGGACTCGGCAGCGGACACTTTATGTGAGGCGAATGATGCTGATGGTGCTGAAACCCGCCGCTGTTCCTTATGCAAGCGTCTATTGCGGTTGACTGTGCGCGAGGCACGATTTCCTCGGTCTGCATAGTGCCCCCTGGAAAGCGGACAAACAAATGTCTTTTTACTACGAGATGAATAAAAATTCGATCAATTTATTACAAAATATAATTCATTATTTCGTATTTGTAACCATCGTATCGTAAATTGTATTTTTATATCGTTACACGAATTCGCGAACGATACAACACCATTTTTAATAAAATAATCGGTCTGTACCCTCGCACGCATAAAAAAGTTCCTCCCAATTTATCGGAAACCGATAATTAATATCCGCAAAATCCCGGGAAGAGATAACAAGCGTGATATATAGCCCATCGTCGTTGGGCCTTTGCATTCACGTTACTCATGCGGGAATGCGAAAACGATTATCGCGCACCGAGTGGCAAATTTTTATAATAATTGATAGCGCCTTAACGCACGAGCCTTATGTAATTCCTGAAATACGATGTAGAGACAGAGAAGAGAGTAAAAGGAAAATGGCCTGGCTAAAAAAGAAACATATTTGCATGCGTATGAAATGGTCATATTTTCCCAGAAAGAGAGAGAGAGAGAGAGAGAGAGAGAAAGAGAGGGTCTATAAATAACTATAAAATACCCCACTGGGCATATCGCGATCAATAACAACTGGAATCGACAACTCGATTCGTATTGTAATATTTTCCGAATGAGAACATCGATAAAGATGCGTGAGTAACATCGATTCGTTGCGATAATATCTTTCTCTTTCCCTCTCTCTCTCTCTCTCTCTCTCTCTTTGGCTTTGTTCGACCGAGTTATGGATATATCGAGAGAATATTCATTAGAAGCGCGCATTAATGAGCCAGCGTGCATAGATTAATGGAGCTCTCTTTGCGCGCGAGTATATGGGACAGGCGTGAGAAGTGGACGAAACTAAACAAATGCCCACGTACGAATCGGAGTCGCGTTACGTCATCGAAATGCGCGCGTGGGCTACGTAGACGCGTCCAAGGCTCTCGCGAGTCGCATAATGGGGAGAACGAAGCTTGTTGTTCGTAACTGTTAATAACGTGGAATATCGCGACGAGAGAGGGGAATAACGAGAGAAAAGTGCAATCGCTTTATCGAGAATTTTTACGAGCCTGTCGTTTTCGGAATGTTACGAATCGCGCAGTAAAAAAATAATTGGCCGCGACAACTTTGACGGGTAAAATGTCGGACGGTGTCGTTACTCTGTGCATCTATGCGTTAACGCGGCTACTCGGGGGTTGAAAAATAACGCCGATCGGGAATTATTAATCGTAGGTAATGAATTATAATTAAATCCGACAAAAAGCTAACGGGCTTTCCAATCCCCGCGGTTACAATAACGTCCGTATGGATAATAACTCGAAAATTCGTTGCGCAACGCGAATTGATGACGGTGTCAAAATAACAAATTGACTCTCGCTCGGGACGCAAGGCAAACACCATAAAATCGCGACGATCTGAATATTCATTTCGCGAGAGCGATCGATCAGCTCGGTTTTCGATGTAACGCGTGTTTTCTTCATTCGCAGAAACAATAAAAAGGATCGAGCCGCTAGTCGCGAGTTCGGCTTACGATTATTACGATCGCAGTTGCCTAAGTATTACGAAAACGATACCAACGGGAAGAGACACCGGTGTAGCTAATAAATCCAGTTTACGATCGTTATGATCGCTGTGTTTGGAAAAAAGAAAAAAAAATACGAAAAGAGCGAAACCCGAAGGAGGCGGGTGAACGTCAGAAACGTATTACACACACGAATCGTCGGGGATAAAAATATTCTCTCGACGGAAATAGAAGCGGATATGCGTTACCCGGCCCACCCAACACCCGCAATTCTTCGACCGTACTTGGCCTTTCTCGATCGGGTTTCATCCATCGGGGGGAGTTTTGGCTCGTGGCCTCGGAATCGCCCCGCTGCCAGGAACCTCGCGCACGTCTCCCGCCCAATGGTTATAAATTGTTCCCGAAGAACGTGATGATGATCGCTTGTCGCTGACTTAATTAGTGTTCGTGAGCGCTTCTTTTACTGCCAAATCGCCTCTACTACTCGCGTCGTGAGAAACATTGTCGCCGTTGCGATATTCTAATATCGTACTTTGTTCAATCCTGTTACCAATTCGGTAAAAATATTCAACCAAAAAAAGATTTCTGCAACGAAATTTTAACGCTGGGCCAAATGTTTGTTTCCCTTCTTTCGTTTCAGGTCAGGGAGTTGATAAAACGGTGACATTGTTTTTATTCATACCATCTCGGCCCGATCTACATTCGCTGATTTATCGAGAGAACGGTTTGTTTTTGGACAGATTACGCAGCGGATCCCGTTGCAACATTTGGAACACATTTGCAACAATTCCGTCGAGTGACACGAACGAGATGGTATTTTCCTGTTTCCACGGGTGGCATTTGCCGTTCTAAATACGGAGCGATGCGAGGTTTCGCGTTAATATAGACGGACGAATCGCGAATACGAAAATCGGATTATAAGCGGCGAAACGTTAGAGGCGGTCTGTACGCTATTGGCAATGCAAAACGCAACCCCGACGTTATCGATGCTCGACTCTAAAACTCGCAGAATTAGCGGTCCGTTTGAAATTGGAATCACAACGTCGATCATAATATATTTAAAATTTAAATCATAACATTCACGATCGCAATAACCGTAACGTTCAAAATTTATGTTTCATCGTTTAGAGGTACAATAATCGGGTTTTCCGACTTCTGTACCAATATTCGAGGAGATAATAAAAAAAGTACATTGACGAGATTGACGATCATACGGCAATATTTGTAATGATTTTCGGCGGGAACGCGGTCATCCGACCCTTTGCCGTTGTATCGATCTTCCGCACTCGATAGGGTATTATTACCCCGAATCCTGACAAACGAAAACTCGATTTACGGGCGAATGATGCAGCCGCGGCGCGTAACTACAATTTTATTTTTTGGCTATTTTTAGTCCCACTGGCCTCTGGCGTAGCGCCACTATTTTCGGTTCTCTCAAATTTCTCACACCATATTTGGGATTATGGACTTATCCGTAGCTTCGCGCGCGAATACGTCGATGTATCGAACGATGAGGGAACCGTGCGAATAAATCCTCGGGAGGCGCGAAATTTCGAAAGAGGAGCGGAGAATAATGATCGCGCGATTATAAATCCGCAGAGCGAGGAACCGTATTTAGCGAGAGAATCGGTTATGTAAAGTCTCGGAGATTATTTATCTCGTTTCGTTCTTTTTTTTTTGTTTTCTTTTATTTGAAACGTTTCGCTAAAAATACGAAAGAGAAGGAGAAATCTCTCTCGGTGTATTAATAAATGGCATGGAAAAAAATAAACTGGCTAGTCGCGACTGACGTTATCAAGACAGCGGGAGCAACAAGTGAGAGAGATAGAGCATGCGTTCGTCCCTGATTGCCGTCCGCGAACTGGGTTAAAAACTGGCTTCGCGAGGTGAATCAATGCAAATAGCGAGTTTAACGTTGAAATAGCAAAAAAGTAATACTCCAGAGTAACGAGATGTTTCATTTCGTATAGCGGATCGATCGCTGATTGCTGGTTGCGCTTTCTAGTTACGCGACGCTTGTAAGCAGTCGATTGAATCGTCTTGGATTGTAATCGTCAACGGATTCGCGTTGCTCATTTCTAATTCATTATCGATATCGCTGTTCCCGATGGCTGTCTCAATTTTCAATCGCGTATCGTTGCTGAATTAACCAAGTTGTTAGTTGCTGACCGATATCAGTTATCAATATATGTATACCTGTCACGGGAAACTTGCTTTCTGGCAACATGAACGCAGTCGAATTTCTGTCAAATCCCAACGACCCTACGAGACACACGTATAATCCAGACAAGTCAGACTACTCCAGCTACTCGAATTCACTTCTCCAGTCATACGAACAATCACAGGGAGCACGCGGTTCCTCCGAATACAAGACACCACCTCGTCACGAGATCGGGAGTATCGAGTTTCATTCGAAAGCACTTTAATCGGTGTATCTTCGGGATGTATTCATAATTCCTCGAACAACGTCACCGGGGCACCTCACGATGACAAACGCGATCTACGACTGATCGAGGACTGAGGGTATCTCGCGCGACCCGTTCGCGGTAGCACGTGTTTTTCCGCGCGGCGCGTGCACACACCGGTGGCCGGTGGAATGACGGAGGGGGTTGGAATCCCGAGGGTCGACCTGGTGGGGATAGACAAATGGAGGTGTTTTTGAGCGATTTTGGCACTGAGCTGGGGAGCCACGATCGCGAAGCCCTCTCGTATTCGGCGAGGGCGTATATTCTCGATTTGGCCGGATGGAAATCCGAGATTGCTCCATATCGGGACGTGTGTGCGCCCCGAGTGTTCCGTAATAGCCAGACCGAGAGCCCCGCCCCCTCCCCTTTCGTCTTCCCCCTCACTCCTCCTCCTCCTCCTCCGTCTCGCTCTCTCGTCGTCTCTTGCGGCACGGTATATTTTCATCGCGCGCGAGCGCGAGAGAGACGGAGGCCGGGAGGAGAGAGGTAGACGCGCACAAGCGCGCCTGCATTATCAACCGACTCTTCGGTGCATGGAAAAATAAGACGGCTCGAAAACGAGACGGTGCTATATTAACACGAGTGGTTTTCTCGCCTCGACCATATACGAATAAAGCGTGACCCAGGGGGTACTCTGCCCTCGGACTCCGTGAATGAGAATACTATTTTCAACCCGGGGAGTTATTTTCGAGAGAGTGATTGACGGCAGTCAATCAGACTCGTTGTATCACTTAGCGCACTTGCCGCTAATTATTCCACTCTCGATGAAGATTGAGACGGACAGGAGGATTTAACTCGAGGAATAATTTCCCTCGGTTAATCTAGCGATTATTAAAAACTCATCGATTACGTGTATGACTCGTTATATTCGTTTACGAATACGATCAGAAAAATATACGTTGAAGAGACATTTCAATGAACAATGTTCCCTCGTTACAAAAGAACCGTAAGGTCGAGAGTAAGAGAGACCGAAAAAAATAAACAAACAATGTGAGCTATCCTTGGCAGTCGAGCAATTTTAATTAAGTGGAAATACCCTGAAGCGTGCAGACGACGAAGACGGAGAAAGGTCCGGCCTACGCACGAAAACACGTCGCTATTCTTCGAAGTTCTCTCTCTCTCTCTCTCTCGCCTGGGTCCATTAAAAGATATGGCTATATGTTAGTTACGGCTCGTGGCAGTCTGCGCCGTCCGACCGCGGCGGACATAATACACCCAGGCTCGATGCAATTTACCACCGGCGAGATGACCGCGAGGAGAGGGAGAGAGAGAGAGAGAGAGAGGGAGGGGGGGGATGAGTGAGCGAGAGAGTCACCCGAGAGCGGAAACGCGAAACTCGAGGCGCCCAAGTTTTAATGAGCCGCGATCGAAGACGCGAGAGGTTTTTGATGCATATAATAGCCGACTTGCGTTAGTTACACGCCCACGCGATAAAACCCCGAATTACGCACCGACTGAATCGAATAATTAACGGGTCGATCTTCGCCCGGCGTGTAAACAAATGGCTAGATTAATTTCACGATAATTGAGCTTAATTAGTGTGAGGAAACAAAATCACGAGATGAATTCTCCCCCGTCGTGGTTATACGTGTCGTGAAATGCCGGGCGAGATCAGTGACCGCTCCCGATCCCATAACGATTATATCTACACGGCTGCTATTTTTTTGTCTCGACCTATCCGTTCTGTGACAAATGTCTTTCGGAATGAATTATATTTCGTACATTAAAATATCGGAAAAGTAAAAATTATCTCATTGTTATCGTTTCATAATCATTCCGGATAGATATTCGAAGAGAAAAAATGAATCGGGAGACGAGATGAAACTAATTCGAGTGTCGGGAGGTATAGGAGTGGTGCAGGCGCGAGAGGAAAGTAGCCGTTGACATATTGCC
>NCVS01000276.1:385833-551976 GCA_003055095.1 Goniozus legneri
GGGGTGATTTAACCTATACGGTATATAATCTACGCCTCCGCGTGTCGCGCGAAACGGCGCTCGATACAAAGGGCTCTCGCGTACGCGTCTCACGGGGAACTTTAAACGCACGAGGGACACGCGCTTGTTTGCTTTATGCGCTCCTATTCGCGCTCTATAGAAACCATGAAAATGTCAGCCAGTTCGTTTCGATGCGAGCGGCTGTTGCGACACTCGTGACTAACTTTTTTCGCTTCACCTTCGTAATTGAAATGGCTCTGTCTCGATTGTTCGTATCTCGCTCTTCGGGTAGTATACATTGCGATGCCGTGTCGACCGAGTTTCTCGAGAGTAATGGTATTTCGCGTCTCGTTTGTATATCTATATATTCGGGAGAAATAAGAACGAGAAGGTGGTGGAAAGCGAAATGGAAAATTACGAGAGAGAATAAAGAGAAATTGAACTTTTCCTCGAGATTTCACGCGCTGGAAGAAATATGAGCTCCGTTCGCGAATTCGCCGTACGAGGACTTACGTGGGTGAGACTTTTGGTCCAGGATTAGATCGACGTCGACCGGTTTCCAGCGAATCAAAGAACACTGTCGCGAGGCGATTGTTTATACTTTGCAATAAACCCTTATTGCGGTACGAAAGTGGAAGTGGTACGAAAATCGTCGTCGAGGAGAATTCCGTGAATTTTCAACGAGGAAATTCGACTCGAAGCTGTGAATTGACCGAGAAAGAAACAGCTCCGATGATCGGTGAGACCGATTTGTATCGATTGTTCGCAAACGCCCACGCGTTCCGAAATCTCCGAAACGCGACTACCGATACCGTTAAGTCCACTCTCCTTCATTTCGAATGCAAAAGAGAGGAGCTCGTGAAATTTTTCTTCTCTCCCGATGTTATTTTTTTCGGTTCACTTTTCTTTTTTTTTCGTGTCGCCCGACGCGCGAGAATCGTACCCGGCTTTGATTCGGCACTGACGCAATCGCGCGTACGTATACACACGGGGCCGCTCGTTTCGTACGTACACGCGCGTATAGTATACATATAAGCGAGCGTAGGCGAGTTTAGGCGAACGCGTGAAACTCGCGCCCCGCGTTTGGCCAAACTCTCGTAGCGTAATTTAATATGCAAATCGCGACGCCGGCTTGCAAAATACCATTCGGCGTCGATATGAGAATAAGGAAAAGCGAGGGTCGGGAATGGATTTCGATCGATTCGTCATCGATGAACGATTGTTTCGTCGCCGGCGGCCGTTCGTTGAATAATCGATAAATCGATAAGAGGGAGACGAAAAATTGAACCACATTTGGACAAAAATTTATCCCGCTCTTACACCGCTAGATTTCGTTTCGATAAATTAATTAAGAGATTCGCTTCGAGTGGAAATTACACGTCGTACGTGTGCGGATTTCATTCCAAGATGGAACGATCCGACGCACGGAGTTTTTTCCCCCTTGCAAGGTATCGATTGCGATTGAAATCAACAGCGATTGGCAGCACTCTCGATCCCCTCCCTCATTCACGGGGACCTCCTTCGTTCACCAAGCGCGCTACTCGCCATTTCTTACGATAGCTATCGAACGGGCGGAACGCGACGAGGAATCGAGACCTCCTTCCATTCCGTTCTATTCGATGCATACTGCGATTCGAAGCTCTTGTTTGAATCCGCGCTTACGAGAGTTTGATATGAATTATTTTCGACGCGATTGTTTCGCTGACACTTTGTACGCGAAGCGTTTAAATAAAGCCCGAGACGTCGCTCGACCTTACCGGCAGTGCGGGCGTGTGCCAAGCCACCATATTCGTACCAAGTACGAATTTTCGAATTTTTGGAAAACGCGTAGCCGTTGGCGCAATCGACCAGACGATTTCGTTCTTCGGCCTAAATTTGGACAAATATTCACCGAAAATAGATTTACACCCTCTCGACGGTGGTAATTCTCAAAGTCGTAAAAAATGCAGCTGAATACATTCCAAAAAAAGAACACTCCACTCTAATAAGTGACGCTAAGTGGGACAATTGTGGGCGAGAATTTGGGTTAATCACGTCACCGGAGGAAATTCGTATCGCTCCGTTGAGTTTTTCCTTCTTTTCGGAGCGAATGACGGTACAGGAAAGGCTTTTACAGCGAGTTGCGCAATACCGCGCTAGATTTTATATTTAGGATGGCATCGTTGTAACTCTAGAACTACTGAATTAGGTTGGAACGAAAATACCGAGCACACCCACGTCACCCGCGCGGCGCATCGTTTTCTGCGCATTATGTATTTGTTTATCGGCCATTATTTTTCAATACGCCCACTGCGAGAGCGTCTTGAGCGTCTCTCGACTATTACTCTCTCCTCTCTCCCTCTCTATCTCAAACGGCGCTTCTTCCGAATAAAATTTTCTTAAAAACACTTCTCGATTAAGCGGAAACGAGAGAATAAATTTTCCAATAAACGCCGACGGAAATGTTCTAGGGAGCGAGTCGAAAGGAGAACGAATACAGACATCGCGAGTGGACCCTTACACCGTTCGGATCGCCATATACGCTTAATTCGAACGAGTTTCGTGTGTTCTCTCTCGCTGCGTAAGAAGAGAGAAAAAAAGGAACGAGAGAGCCGAAGTAGCGCGAGACGTTCGACGGGACACGTCGATACGAAAATCCGGCCCGTAATTAACCCAGGAACCGCGATTCAGATTTTCGTACCGATAGGCAAACGAGATCGGTTGTCTTAATTAAAAATGATGGAGTGCATCGAGCTCGGGGTTCGATAAGACGACTCGCGTTTCGACACACTGCGAACTGGCTCATTATTTTTCCGCCGGCGGGTCTCTCTCTCTCTCCCTCCCGGTATGGCGCCCTTGTTTAAACGAGAGTAAAGAGCGAAACGAGTAACGAGACTTGAAAAGAAACCGCGTCGCGAAGATTCACGGCTTGGGTATTAATCAAGCGGAGAAAAGAAATGAGCGCTAATTCAGGAGTTAACCAGGTACACTTATGATGTACCGATCCGATTAATTCGAGTGACTAATATATCAGGCGATAATTAGCGCTTAATTGGGACTTCCTGGCTCCAAGACTGGTACCAATTCAGACTCGCATAGCTCGATTTCCGATCCGGATTAGGGTACATAAGAATTTATTTTTCGACAAGAGACAAGAGTAATCTTATTTCGCGCCCACGCTAAGCTGCCGCCCTCTAGCTAAACTTTCGAGATAAATTCTAAACTCGGTTCAGCACCACCTGCGAGATCGCTCTCGACTCGTACGCGCGCCCACGTCTCAATGAAGCATTGTCGTAAAACGAAAATGATAAATCGTCCCTGTGGCGATTTCAATGGAAAGGTCATCGCGATCTCGAGTTTCCTGTGTTCACCCATTGAAACATTTTTCAACGAGCGTTAATTGATCGCTGGAAGCGCGAATGAATAAAAAAAAAAAAAAAAAAGAATCGTACGGTAGTGAGAGCGGGAACAAAGCGAGGATTTGAAAAAAACAATGTTGGTTTCTATTTCGAATAGGAGACCGCACCTGTCCGGAGGAGCGCGAGCTTGCCAGCTCGCTCTCGACCGAGCAAATCGCCGGTGTACCCGTGGGATTATTATACGCACGGGGAAAACCGGGCGTATACCGTTCAACGGATTACGCTCGTGCTCGACTGGACGTTGGGTATAAATCGAGTGCGCCAAAACACGAATCATCGTTGTTACCAATCGCGTCGAGTTTCTCAGAACGAGCGAACGAGAGTCGAACGATAAATTTCGATTATACTAAATTTGTTCTCGTCTACGTTCATTTCGAAATTCAAATGAACAAAATCGATACCGAATTTCTGCTACAATCCGAGCGATGTCGGGAAAATTGTATTTTCGTTTTATTTACGAAAAATGTCCCGGCTTGTTAGGTGACGCGTAAAAGTCGGTTCTGAATTTCATAACTGGTGGATAATTCTGGCCTGGGAGTGAAAAGAGAGAGAAGGAGTGACATATAACGATAAGAAAAATATTCTTCTGGATCCGAGTTCCCATTTTCGGTCGTCTCGCGATACACACCGGGAACGAGAAACTCGAGAAATTTTTCGGTACGACACACCGCCAAACTTAGAATCGAGCTGGCTGTCTCCTTAAAGTGCGTGCACCTGGCGAGAGAGTCTTCTAAGTTTGGGCCGCGCGGATACATCTCGGAGAAGCGACTCGCATTGCGCGCTATGCGTTTCTGTATTCGAACGCTCGAAGAGTTTCAATTCTTCGAGCGCGTCTCTTCGCTAATAGTTTCAACTTATTATGGAAGCGTCCCGAATTGGATACCGAACTAATGACATCCTCATTCATGAAATTACGTCCGGTATCTCCTTACATTGGTCTTCCTATTAAAAATTTTTGTATCGAATTTCGGATAATCACCCGAGTCGAAAAATTTGATAGGTTTTTTGGTTATTTCAAAATCTAATAGACTAACAGCCGAGTGAATCAGCAATTAAACGAAACGAAGTATAGATTATCTTTCGAGTCAAAAATTTTATCGGTTATCTCGATTTTCGATCTCTTCGTCGAACCGATCGAATTTCCACGGAATCGTGGCGCGTGCCGTCTCGGTGCGGGAAATTAAGTCTTAGCCATGTTGGGTTACCACGACTGGCCGCAAGGGAGAGTCCGAGGATCCTGCGGCGAGAGGAATCGACGAACTGGTCCTCATTGAGATCGATCGACGCGTGCCCTTCGATCTTCATTCATCGTCGAGCAACGGATTCTCATTGTGATTCTCGTTTCGTCGAATCTGACCGAGTATTCTCCATTCTAAACTTTGAGGCTAAAATTTCCGCGCTGAGAAGTGTCGAGCAAATGAAGAAACAATAGTGAAAATATAATCTCCGCTAAACTAAAATATAGAAACATATCAATATTTCATAGTACCGAATGACATATTAACATTCAAGTTCAAAACGCGAACGTTTGTCATGAATTTTTTAATCGTTCGTATGAAACGATTCCTCTTTTCGTACGAAATTCAGCCGGTGAGAGTAGCACTCGGAAGATTTACTTCTATTTTCTGTTATTGTCGAGCCGCTCGAGCCATATAGGGAATATCGACTGCGCATCAATTCGATACACGGAGACTCGTTCACGGCGTAAGATGTATTATCAAACCCCGAAGAGGACGAGGAAGGGGAGGGGGGTATCAGGTATAGTTGCGGTTCACATCGACGAAGGAGGTCCGGTGCGTACAGCCGTCGGATAAAAAACTCGAGCGAATGCGTTGTACATACGTGAGGGACCGGAGTGAATGACGCTCCCATTCATGCGAGTTTACCCCCATCACCGTCTATGAGACGCACACGCGGGGCCACCAACACCCCGGCGCCATTATCGTCGATAGTAGTGGTGAGGATGTGAGGCTGTGTGAGGTATTCTTTGACGAAAAACGTTTGCCCTTTTTATTCATATTGTTGGAATCGTTCATTCTGTTTTTCATTTACGTTCGCGTTACGATAATATTTTATTCATTACGAACCGTACAACTACTATTATTTTATAGGTAAATTTAACTATAACGAGATTCAAAAATATGAATATAAATTTTAGTGCTTACGTCTTCTCCATATTTTTGCAGCGAGAATGTAAAATAATTGTCACTGATATTCTGAAATATTTATAACGATGGACGTATAAACGGGTATTATCTTTTGATCAGATTACTCGAACCCTTTTCTGTTTCTTCGTACCTCGTTGGGCGAGCTCGCATCCCATAAATGTGCCACGCGAACACGCTGTATCATACCACTGTTCGTATAATGAGATAGGTACGTGCCTTGGGTCTCGTTACAATCTCGCGTAGTGTCGTTTCCGGCTTGGGATGTCTACTTACGCTAATCACGCGAAGAGCCTAACATTGGATATTCATCTCTTAGATTCTATTAATTTAAACCAGGAATTTCAGGATCGAAACGATACCCGATGTTGCAAGTCAAATCTCGAGAGCGATAACTTTTTACTTTTATTTCTTTTTATTCTTAAAGCTATTTCTGTGTAAGGAGGTTATTTAGAGTGATCCTCTTAAAGAAATTGTTATACCAAACTGATAGGACTTATCCGTTTTACGAGCCAATTCGATCGGCGCGTGCTGTAACACCGTACGGGTCTCATATTTATTCCGACTGTGGCAATACCATTGTGCACTCCTCCGCTTCGTGCGTCAATGAGCGAATCCGATCTAAATAGGCCCACGCGCTTTCTTATCTGGCCGAATTCGAACGCGAGGCTGGGAATGGAGTCAATCGGGAGAATGGAGAAATCAATTTTCGATAGTGGAAAGGACTTTTTTTTCGCCAAGGCTGAGATTTACATGAATATATCAAACTTCGAGATCTTCAACTGTCAGTCGGGCTGAAATAATTTCGATCCAGTGTCACAATTACGTCGACGTTCGTGTCAACTCTCGAAGCGAATTGTAAAATTTTAGATCGAGCTCGAAGAAGCTGGGGACATAATTTTTCAGCTCAAACGCGAGATATTTTTTGCGAGGGTATAGTCGACATCCTGTCGCACAGCATAGAGGAGATTCGCGACGATACGATCGCTAATAAATTCACTTCGCGCTTGATTGAAACGACCATATACGGGCGCAACGAGAGAGATTCTCATTTTTCTCATTTCACCCGCGCAAGCCGCGGACTTATCGCGGCTCGTTTAATAATCGCCGTCCGCTTACGCTGGCGAGATCGAGAACCGAGTTTTCTCGCGCTCGCGAGACGCCCACGTGAATTAGAATACGATTATTTACAAGCGCGGCTGCGAAAGAAGCCCGCGGTTATTCGTGTCAAGAGGATCGACGAGGATCCTTGCGCCAGTTGAAACATCTCGCGGAACGTTCATTCAGTCGAGTGCAAATGCGTTTCCACGACCCAGCCGCGACCATTGCGACACGATTCTCAAATAATTGAGTGGAATCTCGCGAATTCACGCAAATCATACGACAACTGATCGCTTCCGTCGAACAAGTAAATGTAATGAATAAAGCAGGTTTTTGAAATAAAGAAGCTGTCGGTACGATTGATATTTTGATCATTAGAATTTGAATCATGAATATCACGGTCGGGTTAAGATAAAATCATCCGAAACTTTGTCTCAATATTTCGGTACGAGTAAAGTGGGAACAACTGACGCAGCGCAGAAATATCATTTCGCACAGTCAACCGACTTGTTTACGGAAAAACGACGCCGAGTCCTCGCGGACAGCTGATTGAGGTCACAGCGATTGTAAATTTCAAGAATATCTCCGTCCGTAAATGGCGTGGCTATGAATGCTGGATTATCCAAGATGGCCGAGCGGATGGTTCAAATTTTTCGCTCCGTTGATGGAGAGTAATTGCGATTTTAAACACTCGCGAAAAATTCACGCTGATCCCTTGATTTATCCATGGAAAACTCTCTCGCGAGAGAAAAAGAGGAGGCCTCGCGTATATTTTCGTTTCGCTTCTCGTCGTACGGATGATTATTAATCGCGAATGCAAGCTCTGTTATTCCCCCCGATTTGCGGTCTCGCGATCGTAAAACTTAACGAGCGCCTTATGGAGCCTTTTAGCGTCCGATGCCTCGCTCGGAACGTCCCGCTCATTTATCCCGCGTTAGAAAACCATAATTTTCTTTTCGACTGTCTTCCCTCTTTCGTCAGCTTCCACGTTCCGTCGGCGCTCCCGATCGGAATCGGCTCATTAAAACCGACGGATAATCGATATTCATATATAGATCCGATACGTGTGTCTCAATATTTATAAACAACGCGCCGATCGAATGTTTTAATCATTAGAATTCCAGTTCCCCCGAGTTTAATGGATTCAGGCAGCGAGATCGAGAAATATGTTCATTCACTTTTGAAAAAAGAGAACAGAACGTTACACTTTCTCGTAATGGATTTTCAAACGGTGTAAATAATTGACACAAAAATGATCACTGTAAGATTGGAAATTTATTATTTTCGCATTAGTCGAACAAAATTTTCTTCTATGCGACTTACTGACGGGTCGACGGGTATTTTTCATCTCGACCATTTTTCACCGTGATTCTCTTCAACGGCGCGATGTACGCCGAGGATTATGCAAATGACGTAAGCGATCGGTATCGCTGGTGCATTTAACCCAAAGACCCCGTGGACGGCCAAATTAAATTCCTCTCCTTCGTCTTTTGTGGCCGGTTATGGCATCGCGTACCCCGCAGATGCCGCGAGATAGCCAACGCGATTAATTATACTCCAGGCGGGAATACGTTTCCCCATCGTGGAAGTAAATACAGCTGATCTTGACCTTTACCTCGCGGACGCGTCAGGAGCAACGCAAAAGCGGAACTTTGTCGTGGAAAAAGATCTCTCAATTCTACGAGAATTCCTCGCGGAAAGAAATTTTCAAAGATTCTCTTTGATAACAGAATTTTTCACATGTGCGTATTAGTTTTTTTTTTTTCAATTAAATTCTTTAGGAATGTAGAAAAATTGATTAATTTTCTTAATTCATTTTCTTCGTTCTTACATTCATTCAGACCAACGATTTTCTTTCCCGGAACGATACACTTCGAGAAGAATTCCAACGCGGAAATACATATTTCTGCTAGAATTTTTCAAACTCTTCGAACGGCATTCGTTAAAACGGCGAGAATGTCGAGGCTCGTCCGCGAAGAACGGCGTATCCGCGTTTTTACGAGCGTCAATCCCGGCGAGCGAGAACGACTCTATTTTCACGGCGCTTAACGTTCCTCTTTTTCTCTCCTCTCTTCGTCTTATTCTTATTTTTTCGCCATCCTCTTAACGCATCGCGCGAATAACGCAGCCGTTATATCGTTCCGATATACCAGAAATTATTTATCGCTCGAAAATAATTTCGCTCGGAAATTTTTATCGTCCGATCTCTCGGAGGAAAATTTTGAGCTACCGGCCGAAGTGGTAGAAATGAGTTTTTTATCAACGCGATCGTAAATCTCGATCTGTTACGGTTCTCGGTGGCGTAATTGCACTAGTCTCGTTAAAAAATATGCATCTCGGGGCGATCTTATCGAATTGCACGGTGAACATCGCTCGTATCGTAAACGCGGCTAATTAGAGTGAACAAGAGGGAAAAGCGCTCGAGTCGAGAAATGTGTGGTGAAAAATCATGCCAATTACGTTTCTTCTTTCCAGTGGCAACTTAATCCGCGCGGAATTGATGTAATCGTTTTCTTAAATTTATTAAACACCTATCGCAGATTGCGTCAATTTTTACTCGATAAAATTCTTTGGATGGAAAAGTAACTGTAAAAATGCTAGTAGAATAGAATCTGTACTGATTACACGTGGCATCAACTATATGCTACGTGGTTTTATTTCCTTCCCGACGCAACGTTATAATTACATTTTAATCCCAAAATGAATATTCGAAAATATATTTCTCGCGATAGAGCGCAGCCGTTACCATATTCCCTTAATTATATCATTAATATACCAGTTCACCAACGTTATTCTTCAGGCTATCGAGAGTCTCGGAGAATAATATTATCGCTTCGCGAGAGATAATTTTCTAACGTTACCAGAGTTTTTCCAGATACTTCCCAGAAGGGCTATCGTCTCCGTAAGAGTACAAGATATCGCCGAGCGCAATGGCATACCACTCGCAGGTTGAATTTGTCCGCGCCGATCTGGCCCGATGGTGGCGTTACAACGAAACCGGTATATCGACGCGATATCTATGCAAACTATCTGCGCGTTCACGCATGGAGAAAAAGTAACGAGAGCCCGAGTGCTGGTGCTTTGCAACTGATTCCTATGAATTATCGTACTGTGTACGGCTAATTGCGTAAAAAAGTTCTCATGGAAAACACGTAAAAATTCTTATTCAATGTTCCTATAGAAATGCATAACTTCGGTCGCATGCGCACCGATGCGCGCTCCCGGTAATACGGAATGAAACGACAATGAGGATTGTGAAAATCCGAGGTCTGAGAAAAATCGTTAATTCGAAACCTGCTACTAATCTGTTGAGCTGAGTTTCTTTCTGGTTTAATCGTTTCGACCATCAGTATCATTTTTTATTTCCCGATCTTTACCCAGTTCGGGCCTGTGTTATCTGGCTTTTAAATTTTAAATCCTCGATATAATCACGGTGACATTTATTTGTTTACCAAGCAACTTTTCATGAATGGACTCCGAAGAATGCTTACCATCAGGCGTGGATCCATAACGACGTCCTTTTAAGATCGAGATTTCGTTGGGCAACGTACCGGCTCGTTCACAGCCGTTTCATTCATTCGATCTTCCCGCGCGGCTCCCTTCTTGATTTTCCGTGAACCGTTCTGGCTTAGTCATTCGATTCTGAGCTTCGATTCTTTACGATCAGCTTGAATTCGTCATCCTCTTCAAAAATGTTTCACTCGGTAGCGACAGCGACTTCCTCGACGCGAATACCGCGGACAATACTTCTTCGACAAAACAAAACTCTCGAATGCTCGTTTGTTATCGGAAGTAGCGGTATACTCTTCCAATATCAGAGAATACCCATCGGAGCCACTTGTTGATTTCACAGATCGGTATATCTCACTTTTTATTCATCGTATCATCTCCACACTCTCGAAATCGATAATCGATTCATTAGTGCCACTTGAAGGCGGTCCAACCTCGTTCGTCTCCTAGAATCGATGCGTTCCTCGGCCTCTTTACGTCGTTAGAACAATTACTCGTTTCCCCGGTCACGCAGCATCCGGCGATTATTCATCTAACGAGTCATCGAGGCGTTTATTTTCGCGCTCTCGATGAGCCTTCATTTGCCACTTGAATTCTCTTTCTACCACAAAATCACTTCCGTTTGAACACTGTCATTCGTCCGAACGAACCAAGTCCAGCTGTATCTTCGAGAATCGGAGAAATCCGAGCGAGTCGCTTATTGAAAAATTCGCAAACGAAATTGGTAAACAATCGGCGAAAGAGCGACACACGAGCACGAGGCTCGTTTGCTTGGCGAGCGCGGGTCTGCCTATATCGCGCGATGCGTCCCGCGAGGCCGATTCGAGCCTACTATTCGCTCGCGATCGTCCGGCTCCGTCCGGCTTCGGGCGAGCTCGGTCCCCTGTTCAACCGCGAACGAACTCGCGCCTTCAGAGAGAAAGAGAGAGAGAGAGAGAGAGAGAGAGAGAGAGAGGGTCCAGTGCGCGGGCGGCTGCAGCCGGTGTGCACCAGGGTATGATCTCCCCTCTCCTCGTTCTCTCTCTTCCTCCGATTCTTCAGTTATCATCTTCCTATTCAACCCACACCAACTTCGAATTACCTGATCGATTAATTATTCAATTTTTCAATTTTAAATCTCTGAATATTTCATTAGGATCGAATTGGACGCAAAAGATCGACTGGATTAATTACTTATTTAAGGTCTTAGAATTCTCATCTTTTTTTAAACACCGGCACTTATGTCGTAGTCTCGGAATGGTCTTTCCTCGTACCGAGCTTTCTTATTCTCCTCGAGCTATTCGCATTCTGAAAATCAAGAAATTTCCATACGACAATGCTGTACCTATCTCAGCAACGATATTGATGAAGGAACATATTCTTTGCGCAACTCGTCCTTTTTCACCGCGATATGTTCGCACGCATATTCGCGAATATCCTCGAAACTTGAGGAATCTTAATGGATCCACCTACGTACGACCTTTAAAGTTCGAGAATCCTCTGGGTATGTTTCTATTAGCGGAGGACTCTCGATAATTGTCTGCTTTTGAAATTCGCACACCGTCATGGGAGATCCCGCAACGCGATCTCGAGTTGGCGTCTTCCGCGTGTCTCGCAAAATTCGGATCGAGTATTCAGATATTTAGTTAAAATTTTTATTTCAACGAATGTTAATCATTAATGGAGGGGGGGGGGGGTACCTCTCTGCCCCATCGATTACGCACGACGAGTGATGTTGCACAAAACGCGAGAACACGAACCTCGTGTCTGTACCGACCGATCCCGTAGCGAGTAAAACTCGCCCACGCGTCAACTCCGTAGAAGGCAAGAACCGAAGCTCGCCTTTGGCGTGGATTTGTCGTACAGCGCGAGGATAGATGCTCGCCGGTATACGGCGATGGGGAAAAAATTGACCGCGGTGACTGGGCAATTAGTTACGAGCACCTCCGCGAGTTTCTTTGCTTATGTCTATTCTTTTGGCTAAGGATTTCAAGAAGAGTTTAATCGTCCGGCGAAGCGATGATAAATTCAGTTTCCCTGACTTATGCACGAGAGGAGGAGTTAATAGCGCGGTACGAGCCGAGCGGAATCGCTAAATCGGCGATTTGTAAGGCAAACTCGCTCGGGAGAGGCAGAACGAAAAATAACAGCGGACCTAATCGATCCTAATACACCGCTCGGTAATTCCAGTCTTTATAACGCGGAATGCGCTAAACCGAATCGCAACGCGAGACACCGATATCTCGAGTCCATTAGGCACTCGACTCGGCCGATTGTGCTTCACCAGGCGCACATGCACGTTGCGCAATTCGCGTTTCTGGAAAATGGAAGATGTTGGCGCATACGCGGAATAGCTTATCGCGCCGTATTAGGGACGATCTGTATTGAGACTCTCGCGTTTTGTCCTACGAGTCTATTTTCCTTTCTCTCCTCTTCCTTATCGCCAGACTTCTTCGCTCTCGAGTTCCGTATCGGAAGTCGTATGCATCGATTTCGTAAGCGCGTCTTTAACCTCTGAACGATATGGACCGAGCGCGAGGTCATTCGCCCTGTCCGCGTTTCCATTTACACAAGCACCGCGCGGTGTTACGAGAGACGGGGAGCGATGGAATTACCGCAGTCCATTTTCGGCCCCCTCCTAACACGCCGATTTTTTGACGAACGCCTTATTTGGAATTTGGAGTAGGAAGCCGCGGCTAACTTTCCATCTACATCGGCAAGGAACTATTTGAATTCTCAGCTTCTGGGTTTCCCTCTCGAGTTTTCATTTCGACCGATTTCACGGTGTAATAACAGAGCCTATTCGAATCGGTTCTATATTAACATAGATTACGAACCGCGAGGGATCAGCTGTCCTCGCAGTTTTCGTTATTGATTTTTATGTCTTCGATAAAAAATGTTTCCTCAAATAATTTGGCGTCCTTTAAAAATATTTTAATTTGATAATTCGTAAAAAATTGTTCAAAAGAATGCAATTTGCGCATCGAGAGATTCCGATACGCGAGGATACCTGTCCGGCTGAATCACACCTGCTGCTTGAGTGGAATGCACGACTGAGTTCCCTCGCCCGGTCGAGGGATCGGCCCATTCATAAAATCAGAATTTCTTTTTCCTGAAGGTTTATTGGAAGAAACCCACCCATTGACGTCACTTAATCCATAATTACTAAATGACTTTCGAATAAATAAGAAATAATTTTCATCGGAATATTATTTTAGAATTTCTTTGTTCGACTCTTAGCACACTCCCAACCTAAGCGCTATTGACTCATGCTCAAACTGACGTAGACTTGCGATTTTGTCATTACTCGCTTCCTCGAACTCTCTTCTATCGCGATGCCCCAAATTCCGCGTCTATAGATAAAACCGATCCCCTTCGAAACGATCGAGCCGAAAAGTTCGCGCGATGATTAAACAGCGACTCACGCGAATTCTCGATGACAAGTCGGAAAGCTGGATGGGCTCACGTGACGCGAAATGCAGTCGAGTTCCTCCAAAGATTTCACCGGCGGTTTTCCTCGCGCGGGGGCGATAAAGAGAAAGAGAAAGAGGGAAAAGAAGAGAAATAGGCAAATCGGAAAGAGGCTCTCGAGAAAGCGTGTCGCGAGTCATCGCGAGTGGTCAACTATAACGACGAGCGAACTTTATGCAAAGTGAGAGTGAGAGAGAGGGAAGAGAGAATGAAAAAAAATCGAACGAGCCATTAAATCATCGCCGCCTATGGCGCGGCTTTTCGAGACCCATGTACGGGCTCGACGTTTATGGGGATAGCGTGGGTTTTCGGAATGTCGAATCCGTTTGCTCCCTTCGAAAAAAAGAGCGAGAGAGAGAGAGAGAGAGAAAGACGTTACCTCGGAACGATCGATCACGAGATCGACTCTTGCGCTGCACAATGAGATTTTTGTCAGCTCGTTACGCGAAGATTCGAATCCTCTCTTCCACGATTTTTATCAACGAGAACAAAAGTGTAATTATCGTGCTTGCGCGCCTTGCGTCACAGTGCCATTCACGACAGGTTCACCGATGGAATCTCTCTATCTCTCTCTGTCTCTTTCTCTGTCTCAGCGGGATGCAAATGCTGTCGAGATTTTATTTTCTCATTTTACTTTTCGTTTCTCGTGCGCGCGGCGAATTCCAGACTGCAATTATTCCCCCGTTTTAAAGTGGAACGCGGTTGCAAGAGGAATCTCACAGATCTCGCGTTCGATCCGTTTTCTCGCCGTTCGATTGTCTCTCAATCATTTGCCAGGATTGCGCACGCGTCGGAGGATTTTGCGCAATCCGGCTCACGGATCGAGTGCGACTAAGTAATCTCAAGGAGATCATCGGATGACTAAATTTCAGCCGAATTTTTAATTCGTTATTATTCTTAAAAGGAAGGATAAGTATTCTCGAAAAAAATTCATGGCCATAAGTTATCAGGCATGAAATCGGATCCGATTTTTTCCTTGACGCAGCCACTCATTTTTTCGATTTCAATGTAAAATCGTTATTTCATCTTCAATTGAACCAAAAAATTCAAGATCTGCATACCATGATAAAATCGGGTGCAAAATTGTTCAGAGCTATAAAGTCTAATTTTTATTTTGATGAAAATCTACTAGCGAGTAGCATCCGGATCAGAGTACATTTCTGGTCTCTCCGGAGAACGTGCCAAGACCATCGAACAAGTGGCTTCGATCCGTATATACCAAATGCAGCGGGGCATACAGAGTCTCGAGTCCTCTCGCTTAAAGGCAATCGTGTTACTAGGCAGACACGTTCCGAGCCGATGCAAATTTCCAGGCCGCGGATCATGAAGGTGTGTGTAGGCGCGCGAGGTGTCCATCCTCTCTTTCAGGACCAGTCTCTCTCCCTGACCGCTCCCCGCGCGAGTACGTACGGGAGAAAAGAAGTTTTAACGTATATACGAACGAGCGAGATACGGCGCACTCATTGGGTGGCTTGCATCGAAACGCCAGCCATAGCGAAAGGGGGGAGAAGGGGAGGAATCGCAACTTTCCATATCGAGGAGTTTTAAAAGCCTCGCGACTGTGGGATAACCAGGGGCGCCTACACACGCTCGACTCGGTATGACCGAACTGGTCAATAAGACAAACGCCAAGTTCCGCCCGTCTCGATGTACAATGTTCGCCTCTCGCTCGTTCGCTATCGGCTAATAACGCGCAGCAGAAATCATAATTAGCGCAAGAAGGTAGAGCTATACGACTACTGGTATTGATGATTTGAAAACGAGTTTTCGTAAAAATATTTTTCTATTTATAAATCGGTATATCTTCGGATATATACAAATAAAAATTATGTACATGTTAATCATATCATCGATGAATAGTAGGATATAACCACGTTCTCTACAATTAATATCCAATATTAAATTTGTTAAGTTAATCTCCTAATCGATCAATGGAGTCGTTGATTACATTCTACAATTCCGACATATCGAGCAACGCATTCAAATGCGTGGGTATCCAATTTGTTCCGTTATGACATACAAATAAAACGTTGCCATCGATATACGCTTGGACGTTACCTACTTTATAAACTTGCTTAGCCTCGCGATACCTATTAGGTATTGGCATAAACAAAATGCCTCTTTCCTCGCATTTCTTTTGAACGAGATCCTTGAATCCTTGAGGTATCTGCGACGCGGTCCGTACTGCCTCCGCTAGCCGCTGCAACGCAAAGAGAGAAACATTGAACTAGAGTGTACCGAAAATTAATTACGAGATTCATAATTTTTGCGAGTATAATCGCTTCTTACCTCCATTCGAGGTTGGGCAAGTGGTGGCATTTGCGAAATTGTCGGTTGATTCCTTTCTAGGCTCGTTAAGTACGAAACCTGTTCCATAGCGCCCGGTTGATGGTTCTGAGGCGTGGAAACTGCTCTATTCATCATATCCAGAGCTTTTTTGAAATGATCTGAAAAGAAAAATTCATGTTATTCATTAATACCGTTTATGATATTCGGTTGATTTGTATAATTCAATTACCTCTAACAACTGGTTCCGCTAAAAGTTTATCACTCAGCATACTTTTCCATCCTGAATACCAATTTGTGACTTGATCGTAATTTGGTGAGTGATTCAACCAAAGAGCCAAAACTTGTAGCCATTTGGGGAAGAAGAATTTATCCAACATTCCTGCCATCACATGAACAGGGATCAGATCTTTCCATTCGTAGACCCAATTCCATTGATCTAAATGTTGCTGATGAGGATTTATAACAAATTCGTTTAGAGTTATCTGCAGTTTTGGTATGATATTTTTTATCAGGAAGGCTTCCATATCTCCTTTTGCGAATACACCTAACCATGGTTGGAGCATCAACCGAGCCGATCGATCAGAAGGATGCCAGGCTCCGAGAGCAGAACCCAATTTTCTTCTGATTATCGGATATATTAGGGTATCTAAACGATTACCTGTTAATTAACAATATTAATAATATTAATGATCGATTTTAGCATTATCTTATACTAGAGTTTACAACATAAAATTAACTCACGTAATAATGGTAGCCATGGATGAATCCACGTGTGGATAGGCACTGTGTCGGTGAGAGGATTCCATTCCTCTACTTCTAAAGTAAGCTTTGGTAATACTAATAAATCTAGAATATTTTCTAAGATCCACGGCGGCAATAGAGGCATCCAGTGTTCTAATAAGTCTATAAGGGGATCCGGCTGCCTACAACTCCATTCTCTACAATACATAAATAATATTTGTAAATATATAAATTTTAATTAATGATTTTCAGATTGGTTAAAACCAAATACTCACTGTATTGCTCCTCTAATCGAAGGCATCCAAGCATTCCAAACCAGTTGATCATAGGGTTGCATTCCTCTTGATTGAAGTGTGGATGTAGCAGTTTCAAGAATGTTTTTCCATTCTTCAAATAATTTTATTGGTTGCTTTGGTAATAGCAGTGGGTTCCAACTCGTTAAACATTCTTTAATTTTCGGCCCCACTAGAGTAGTAGCTAATTCTCCAAGTTCGTAAATTTTGTATTCTTCGTAATATTTATCTTGTAAATCCCTGAATGCTTGCGCTGTTTCACGTAAAGGAAGCGAATCCGTTTCGTTCATCAGTCTTTCAACTATCGTTAGTACATTTTCCAATGTGTCAATAAGCTGGCCATGTTGATTTACTATTTTAGTCACATTTTTCTTTTCCGCTTCTAGAGACACTAATCTATCGCTCAAGTGCCTCGTTTTTCGGTCATTCTGAATTATATCTTGTTCACACATATCGACGATTAAATTCAAATTATGCTGTAATTCTGGTAAGGAAAAATTTGATTTGGATTTTTTATCTAAAGCCAGAATTGTTTCATCAGGACGTTGCTGTCCTCCTGCTATAGCGTGGTAACCACTGAAAACTTTTTGTTCTGGACCAGTCATGTCGATTACTTTTACTTTGCTCATTTCGGTCGATATGCATACTTTTCTATTTGGTTTCAATTTTCCTTCTTCCAAAACTTCATCTACACTGCGATAATTATATTTTATTTTAGTTTTTCCACTGCTGTCCGTTTTTTTCCATTGTGATTGTCGTTTTCCCTTTGGTTCTTTAGCATCTTCGTTATCATTTTCTTTGTTTTTATCAGCGATTTTAATTTTCTTTTCTGGACCATAAGCACCTATGGCACCTCTACCTTTTCGAAGGTGAGCTTCTACCGGTGCAGCAATACCTTGTAATTGTTTACCCAAACCTTTACCAGGTTCATAACCCATCTGAAAAAAATATTGAAATTAGTTTCGTAATAAAACAAAGTTTCAATTATAAAATTCTTTATTTACCTGTAATAACAATTTTGCTCCAATACCCTTTGTATGAACTTCCCATGTACCAACTCCACTTTGCAAAACAGAATTATTTATGGATCTTCCTTTTTTACGCAAGCCAGCAATATCACCACCTTGAGTAGTATTTACAGAAAATGAAGGCCGAGAACTAAAGCTAGGGCGATCATCTTCAGAACTGAAATACAAAATATAATATTTAATAATACTCTATCACACATTTACAGCAAAAAAGTTAAATTATTATTTTTTACCTAGAACTATTCTGAATCCGTTCGTCACCTCCATCGGATTCCCCTGATTCGGCATCATCTTTTTTATTTTCGTTTGAAGGTTTACTAGGTTGTTGAATACCTCCAGATACAAAATTAACTGGAGCTGTATAATTTTTTGGTCTTCGGTTGGATGACTTGAAAGAAGGTCTCGCAGATGAATCATCATCATCATCGCTATCATCAGCCCAGATACCTAAAAGTTTACCCAGATGATAATAAATAAATGAATAAACATTATCAATGATAAAAACTATGTTAAATTCAATAGTAAAACTATAATTACCTAGCATTTGTTGTTTTTTCGATAATTTACGTCTCGGCCGATTGATATTGAATTCATTATCCAAATCATAATCGGTGATTTCGAATCTTTCCATTTCATCGTCAGACATTTTCGAGTGATTATGTTAGAACTTCCAGATAAAAATATCTAAATACAATTCACATTCGTATTTACAATCACTTTGAAAACTCATTAATGTGACAGGTTAATATTCCCGTATAGGTTAGGTACACGATGAGTCATTGCGTTAAACAAGTAAACTATTCATTGCGCGTCCTTTCCGCTATAACTGTAATGGGGAGCCAATAGGAAGCCAGGAAATTAAAAATGGCGTAGAGTAAGGTGAATTTGCAAATTATGAAATTCTATTAAAATAATTGAATCAATTCATTAAGGAACTTAATAATGAAAATTGCATAATAATAGGATTAAAAAACAATTATTAAAATTTAAAAAAAGTTATGTCACAGCTGTTATAATTGACAATAGAATTCCGGGAATTTTGCGATATATGCCAAACAGAATTGTCACCGCTGCCGCCAGCATTGGCAACACTGCTTGGTAGGGCTTTGTAAAAGCTACAAATAATTTGGGGTAGTGGCTTTGGAGTAATATCGTAAACTATACATTTTAAATAAAAGTGTGTTCCAGTCATTTGTGACATAAAAGTAGTTTTCGTACGTATTTGTGTTACCGTAACACTGATAATTTAAACACTAGTAGTAGCGATTGCTGTATTAGTGCTTGTTTGGTGTTGTGCCGGTTTTTATTACATTTTTGCTTGAATAACAATTTCACTGGAAATGGGAAACGTACATACGTGTGGACCAAACGAAGCTCTTATAGTCTCAGGTAAGGCCATTCATTAATTTTGAGTTTCTGATGAATGAATCAAACAGTGCGAGAAATATATTTTGGAGTTGCACTGTTTGACATTTCAATCATGGTTGCGAATTAAAAATATTTCAGCAATTTAAGCACCCTACTCAAATGATATTATATTTACTGTCAAAGTTAGCTAAAGTGCATGCCGAAATCAGTGATAATATTTATTCATCTAACTATTTTATCAGTTGTGTATTATCTGTCATATGAATCTTTATTAATAGTTCATGTTTCATATTATATTAGTTTATAGTTCTGTGAGTAACAAAGTAATTCTACCCTATCATAATACTGCGAAAACCTGTTTTTATTTCTTATGTTACAATGCAAATCTCATAACTTCTGATATTTCAAATTATTACTAAAGGTTATAACGTGTCGTGCAAGTTCAAATCGTAATCTCTTAACAGCAACAAATACTTAATTTAATAACTAATCGATAAATACACGTAACTAAGTATTGTAGAGGTATTTAGTTATATTATTATTATCAATAGCGCTAGAGGTAAAATGTTATCTGTGTAGCCATTGAATCAAACTCACCCACAGAATCATTTAATTTCTAATTTATGGCACATTTTATTTACTCAGGGTATTCATAACCTATTAATTAACTAATCCAATACCTAATTCAAAATATACAAAAGCAATATAAACTTGTTCAATCTGGAAACATCGGCCGAATGTTACTATTTGGAAATTAATTTTCAACCACATTCTCGTTATTAATCAAGTTATTCAGGCATGTGTATAATAAATTTAGTTTTCATCAACATCGAAAGTACATAATCAATCGAGTCAAAGGTAGTTTAAGTCAGTTTCAAAAGGAATAATTCTGACTTAATTGTTTTATTTTCCAGTGGCATGCAAAAGTGCAATACCTATGAAAATATCACGGCTGTGATAAATAAAAACTGAGGGGAAAATCACGTGTGTAGTAAACATGAATAATCTTGGTCAAAATATTAGAAAGGATCACATGCATCCAGTATCCACAAGTAGCAGTACAAAAATATAATGCGTCGAATTTACATAACGGCTTCACGTGTTTATACTCTCACATAGGCAACATTAGTGGCACGTAGTATTTGTGAGGCTTGTAATGCCTTAGTAGGCGTGCTTTTGTCACCAATTTGTCAAGATCCCTGTGTACGTTTCATCGATCTCGACTATCGTAATTGACGGCGCCTTGCTTCCACTCGAGTTTTTAAAGCGGAATCAGGGATAGACTATTGCGTCGTCGCGTCAGAGCTGATATACGGTGATGTTTAACACACTAAGCGCCAGAACGTTCGATCCAATTCCGAAGCTTGATAGTGTACTTCGGAATAGTTTCATAGGATGTGATGTCATTCCACTATCGCTGTAATCGGAAATTCCAATTATCCGAGTTATCGTAAAAATATTTTTATGTAGACAATGATTGGTACAATCAATTACCAGCCTAAAGTTTGTCCTTCTTCATTAAAAATTACTCCACTTTTTTACTCGAATCGTAGATTTTCATAAATTATTCGAATCTTGCCAAGTCGCTTTTATCATATCCGCCGCTTTCTCTCCGATCATGTAAATATTGGCGTTAACGTGGCCAACTGGCATTGTGGGCATTACGGAAGCGTCGACTACTCGCAGATTGCTCACCCCGTAGACTCTCAATTGAGGATCCACTACAGCGTCAGGATCTGTGGGCGGGCCCATTTTGGCCGTTCCTATTTCGTGGTTCATCATAGATGGTAGGTTCTTTATAGCACAGCGCCAGTAATCATCGGTGTTAAACTCGAAGTCCCTGCAATTGGGCAGTTTGATATCGTGCAAACGAGAATCGTAAGCCTGGAACGCCTGGGTCTTCGAGATGTTGATAGCCATTTTCAAACCTTCTAGAATGATCTCTACGTCTGCTGGGTGGTCGAAGAAATTTGCGTCTATTATAGGAGTATCGAATGGATTCTTAGATCTGAGCTTGATCCTTCCAACACTTTTTGGATGCTGGACGATGGGCCATATGGACCAAGCGTCCTTGTTTTCGATTGGCTTGTAGACGGTTTCGTAAAGATCATCCGAGAGTCTCAGTCCTTTTCTCAAGGATAAACCACCATCGGAGTGGAGAGAACCTCCAACGAAGAGTAATTCGACGTCCGGCCTCGCATCTTGTGCGTATTTAGTTCTCATAAACGCTATAGCTTCTGCTCCTCCTGGGATCGAAGCAGGACCACCCCTTTCCAGCCCATATTGCAGGAGCACTTGAGGATTAGCCAGTTTGGATTGCAACAGCGTAACGCTCTGATTGACTAGAAAAGTTAGGCCCAAAAATCCTACGTGCTCGTACAAGTTGTACCCGACTTTGGAATCTTGCACGACATCTATTCCGAGTTGCTCCAAATGATCGCGTGGTCCGATTCCCGAGAGCATTAATAATTTCGCGGAGTCAATTGTACCTGCGGAAAGTATGACCTCCTTTTCCGCAAAAACTCGATTCCATTGGTGGTTGCTGATATATTCGACGCCATATGCTCGTTTGTTATGGTCGAACAAGACTTTCGTCACTCGGGCGCCGGCCACGATATCAAGATTTGGTCTGTTGATTCGAAGATAGGCCTTTGAAGCGCTGCATCTCGTGCCCTTGTCCATATTTACTTGTATATAAGAGAACCCGTCCTGGGTTTCGCCATTATAATCGATTATGTTATAACCGAGTTCCTGTCCAGCTTTGAGGTATGCAGTGGCCACTTCGGTATGATACGGAACGTGCTCTACGCACAAGTAACCATCGGTACCGTGGTAGGAAGAATTATAGACACCTAAAATTCAATTTTTCGGTTTTTACCTTCGTTAATATTAAAATCTTTAAATTTTAGGAATTCTCACCTGGGACTCTGAACCTTTCGCTCTTCTTGAAATACGGAAGAACATCTTTGTAAGACCAGCCTTCGTTACCCAATTGTTCCCAGAGGTCGTAATCCAGCTTATTTCCACGATTGTGGATCATGTAATTGATACTGCTCGTTCCACCGAGCGATCTACCTCTCGGAAACGCACACTGACGATTAACCATACCCAAGCAGGCATTTTTTTGCGGTTCGACATTGTAGCCCCAGTTGTAACCCGTCAACTGAAAGACACCGACTAGAACGGGAATTTGAATGAAAATATTCTCGGGGAATCCAGCCTCTAGGAGCAAGACTTTCCAGTTTTTATTTTGAGATAACCGATTAGCCAAAACAGATCCCCCCGAACCAGCCCCGACGATAATGAAATCGTAACTCGTATGTCTCGGTTTGGATAACGCTTGAACCTTCTCCGTATGATGTAGGTAACCCTTCACAAGGTCAAAAAATGACTGAGCCTCACTCGCTCTCAAATTAACTGCAATTAACAGTAATAGAGCGATTCCGATTATCGTCTTCATTTTTTTCTGCAAAAAAAAAAAATAATTAACAACTTCAACGTGGAGATAAAAAAATAAATTAAAAATAAGTTAATAAATAGTACCTAATAGTGTTGTGAATGTACGGGGAAAAAAATTAATTTATTTGGTAGAACGAACCAAGCGCGATATTTTATAAAAAGAGCGTTCTAATTATCTAGCAGGTCATTTGTTTCGTGCACACTTCTGCTCCAGTAACGTCATAACAAACTTTTTCTCACTGCGAGAGATCGATACGTCCTTCTTTTTACGAAACCAGATGTACAACCACTTTCACACTCCACATGTACTTACATAATTAGTTATAGTGTAACCACTTGATTACGTACCGTGTATACGTGATATCAATTGCTCTTAGACGATTTTCCAGCGCGCAATTGAGCACGTCGCTGTCCCCAATTTCAAATCTCCGATAATAACTGCGAGTTATGGCGAGTTTGAAGTCCGCCAAGTGGTTTTATGCAATTTTGGGAGACGACCGCGAGAAAGATCGTCTGCTTCCTACTCTCCGCGTCGAGATCTCATGGAGAAATGCGCTTTCTCGAACCGTGGTCACGTAATAACCACCGGACTCGGCTGGATGTCAGGTGAATTTCCAACCATCCCTTCCAACCTTCTTTTTTCTCTCCCAAACACACCGCTCCGATAATCGATTCAAGATCATTGCCGCCTCTCTGGTTTGCCAATTTGAAATCCTAATTCAGAATTTCAATCGTCGATTTTTTCAGCCTGAATAAATTATTGAGTAAGAGTGCGTTATAATACGAGCTAAAAGTGGTTTGAAAAGAAAGATCCAAATAGTCGTTTGTATTATACCTTTTAATCTAGAAACTGGTTAAATTAAATTACCGATTTGAAATTTGTTAGCATCTGGCCGGTATTCCCAACCGGTTTCAAATGTATCGAATGAGCATTGTGGGGTTTGGTATTAATTAACGATTAGCTAGGATGTAATACATGCGTTTCCCGTCGCGAAAGAAAGGAAAGGAGCGAGCTCCGCGCGCTTAAGCAAAAATTTTTCACTGAGAGAAATAGAACGGTTTCTTACGTCCGTGAAATAGCGCGTTTGTGTATCCGCGTAGCAAAACGTGCCTGAACATACAACAGCACGAGCAAAATATCGCGCCAACCATGACGCGGGGCGGCGTGTTCGTACGTGCTAACACGTACTCGTGATTACCGGGAGACGAGGCTTTGTTTTGCATTGTGCGCAGTCCAAGCATTAATCTTCGACGGCGATTTATTTTATCGGCCTCGTAAAACTTTTATTTCCCAGTTTCCTTCCTTGCCTAGGCCTTTCGCTCCATGAAATTTCAGTTCTCTTTCACCGCCTTTAAACAAATTTCTTGGCGCAGCGAGTATATCCTCGGGTTACGAAGGCAGGGGCGATCCCCCTAATCGATCGATGTTTCTCGATCGCCCATAATATATTATGGCCCCTCGTATCGTTATGCAATTACTTTCGAATTTCATTATCCAGACGCGAGAATTTCTTCGACGGAATAAATCTACATATGTATTTGAATTTTCTATCGTTGTGCAGAGTGTGTATAATGTTAACCCCCCACTTTTGAAAAATAGAACTTTTAAAAGTTGTACCGATTTTTACTCTGTTTGTATTACATTGAACGATATCTACAAAAATTAATTAAAAAATAAAAAAAAAAACAAATATAATTTGTATTTAAACCGCCTAGCATGTAGTTTCTTGACTGCTCTTGTTGTTTATAGCTCAATGAAATACAACTAATTAAAGGATATGAATAATCCCTGCCGATACCAAACTTTTTTAAAATTTTTGGGATTTTACATGTAGTGCCTGGGTCTCGCGGAGACTTGCGAGAAAATTTTCCGAAATATTATATCCTTTAATCAATTGCATTTTTTTGAGCTCTATGCAACGAGAGCAATTCAAAAAACATTAATCAAGTGAATTAAATATAAATATATATTTAATAAACAGAGTTACGGCACTCATGGCTCATCGAATGTATTACGTTTGATGTTTGAGGGAGTTATAGTTTAATGCAAGGCTGATTTTGGTTCGATTGCGTAAGATGTTATGTGAAAATCCTCGACGTAACGATTGTGTTCCGAATTTTTGATCCAAGGATCAGATATAATCGAGCTCAATTCGCATCCGTTGTATTCTATTGTAACCGCGAGATCGATCGTCTACGTTTGCGTGCTGTGCACTACGCGCTTTACCCTGACATTGATGAAAGAATGACCGAGGGAAATGACTGTTATTGAAGTGTCAGCACACCGCAGGTAGTAAATTGTTTGTTTTACTACGGGCTAATGGATGAAACCGCCGTAGTCGTGGCATCCAGACTGGTACACAATAACCACACAGCTCTTATAGCGTGCGTAAATGATTTTAGTGAAATTTAGAAGAATTTCGTCAAACAGCTTATACTTTACGATAAATGGATTCGAAAAGAGAAAATGAAATATTGTTTGTCGTTTTTCTTTTTATATGTCATCCCGTTGAATAACGTTTGAAAATCAACACTTTCGATTTTTCATTTTATCGCGTTTTAAAATATTTCCATGAGCATTTGAGATTTATCGGTCATCTATGACCAATTCATTCATGGAATCCATTTAAATTTCATTATGTTGAACGTGTTTGAAATCTGGAAACTAACGCTTTTTGCATATCTCATTGAAACCGAGGTTGGCTGAAAGAGGATTGGAATAATAAAAGCGATGTGTTTGTAATTTTACACATTTATGAATTTATTTATACTAAATATTAATCGTGTTTCGGTTTGAGATTCCAATCATCTTTGAGCACGTCCGCCAATTTTTCAGCGATCATCAGAACAGGAAGATTAGTGTGGCCAGATACTATATCTGGCATTATCGATGCGTCAGCTATTCTCAGTCCCTGTACACCGATCACCTGAAAAATAACGCGGTTGTGATTCTCTATGTTTTTCAACGAATAAAAATAATACCTGTAATTTTGGATCCACAACAGCTGTTGGGTCATCTACCGCGCCCATTTTACATGTTCCCGAGTAGTGGTACATATTGAAAGTCAATAATCTGAGAGCACATTCCCAATACGCATCCGAGTCATATTTATAGCGCTCGCAATGAGGAAACTCGGGGTTGTAAAGTCTCGCGCCGTACTTTTGCATGGCCTTAGTTTTACTTATTTTTATGGCCATTCTCACTCCTTTGATCAATAGACGTACGTCCTCGGGGTCGTCCAGATAATTTGCAACTATTTCTGGATGAGTTGTGATATCCTTATCTCGGAGTTTTATCCACCCACGACTTTTAGGCTTCAACAGTATTGGATATAAAGTGAAAGCGTAATGGTTTTCGACTTTTCTATAACACTTTTCCCATAATTGATGGTCTACTCCAAAAATAATATGAAAACCAGGATCTGAAATTATAGACGAACAAGTAAAGAGTATTTCCAAATTAGGAAGGCCTTTACGGTCTTTATGATCGTCGGCATTGAAAAAAGCCAATGCCTCGGCAGCTCCAGGGATCGTGAAAGGACCCTGTCTATTGTGAAAGAAGTCCTTCATAAATGGATACATAGGGTTGAATAAATCTTCCGTTAACAGACCAACAGATTCGTTAACTAGGAATGCGAAACCTCCGTAGGATATATGATCCATTAAATTTCTACCTACAGGTGCATCTCTTAGAACTTCTATTCCAATTTCTTCTAAATGATCTTTTGGACCTATCCCAGAGAGCATTAATATCTGTGGTGAGCCAATTGCACCGGTACATAAAATTACTTCTTTCCTGGCGTAAACTTTCTTTCTTTGTCTTGCTTTGATAAATTCTACTCCGATAGCTCGTGTTCTGTTCGCATCAAACAACACTCTACTGACCATACTTTTTTGAGAGACGTGGAGATTTAGCCGGTTTCTTACTGGCTGCAAATAAGCTTTGTTAGCACTACATCTGGTTCCGTTGAATGTCGTAGTTTGCAATCTAGAAAATCCCAGAAAATCTTCCGAGTTGTAATCAATATCATCGTAGCCTAACTCTTGACCAGCCTTCATAAATGCCTTTCCCAGGGGAGAAATAAATGGAGTGTAACTAACAGACATAGGGCCAGTTTGACCACGATCAGTATTAGTTGAGAATTCGTATGATTTTGCGGATTCCAGTTTTTTGAAATACGGCAACACTTCTTTGTAAGACCAACCATAGTTACCCGCTTCCGCCCAAAGATCATAATCATTAGGATGAGCTCTTGTTGCGATCATGTAATTTAGCACGCTACTGCCACCCATAACTTTGCCTCGTGGCCAATTACATTGACTATCCTTCAAACCAACGCAATATTTGTCCGATTTCATCGTTTTGTACTTCCAATTGATTTCGTTACTCAGTTGTAAATAGCTCACTAATACCGGTATATCCATGATCAAATTCTCTGTACCACCAGCTTCGATAAGCAATACCGTCACATCTGGAATCTCGGTTAGTCTACTTGCTATAACACTACCGGCTGTCCCCGCTCCAACTACGATAAAGTCATACTCTTTTAATAATTTCGAAGCTGGATTCATGTCTTCAGTTTCCGAACGTCCAAATCTGCACTTGAAACAAAAATTATATCTCTGTTACTATTACATAATTTTTATTTTTAATTATATGAAATGATTTTTTTTAATTTTATTTATTTTTATTTACCCCACCTGTCACCATCCTGAAGGAACCTCAGAATCCCTTGCATAGCCGAAAACATATTTTGAAGATCGGGCAGCTCATTGTAACCATAAAGTTGATTGATTCTTGCATTGGATGCACGTTGACAGTCAGCTATCCCAATAATGATACACATGAGCCACGATATTTTCCACATTTTCCCGAAGATCGAATTTGTCGAGTGAAGAGCATCGGCTAGAATGTGATCTTTTACTGCACGAAGATCAATATATACGGACCTTTGTGTCAAGGAAACGAAGTTTGCATACAAATAAGACACCGTCAGTGATATGCGCGCAATCGTCTACGACGTGTCATCCTAGAGGCCGAAGAAGGGATACAAGAAGTTGAATATTTTCTAGGTTTTTTTTATACGAATCTTAGAATTAAGTAGCTACAAAACAGGAAAATTTATGAAATACGTAATTAACACATTTACATCATAAATAAAAAAAAGTCAAAAATTCGCTCTTATCACCAAAATTTTTTTTTACTACATTTAAATTTTAATGAAAATGTTCATATATGCACTCTGGTGATAGTGGCCAGGCAAAATGCGCACATATATGCGCTTATGATGCAAATGGGTTAACTGAAATGATCATAATATTTATACGTATTTAGCATATTTTATTTCACTTTTTAATTTTACATGACTTGTATCAAATCCCAAGTAGAATAGAAAAATCATTTGATATGGTTGTTTAGAAACATGAGAACAAATATTGAATACATATATATACATGTACATATATACACTGATTTAGCAATTATGCACACAATTTTTACACATCTTTGGAAAAAGAAAAACTTTGAATATTCAAACCATTGCACGCCGTCGCTCATTAATACATAATTTCTAGCATCACCAAATTCTCTTTTTTCCTTCTTAATTCTGAATTGTTTTTCTTCTCAAAAAAGAACAGAAATTACGATATGAAAAAAGTATGGTGAAAAATTTGTCTTCAAATGTAGCTAGTGTGCAGTGTGTTAATATTTACGTTCATTTATCAAACGACTTTGTCCCAAATACCAGTATGATTGAGAAATTTAAATTGAATAGACGCAATAATGCTGATGATATTTCGAATATAAAAAATGAAGAATACTTTCTAACGTACGCGTATAGTAAATTTCCTTTACTCTTGGACTTTAGTTAACATATTTTTGTAAAATTAAAAAATTCAAACTATCCATTTTCATCATAAAGATTTAACAAACCGGGTTAACAAAAATTAGTCAACAAATAAAAAATAAGTAAACAATAATATACACATTAATCTAATTCGAAATTATTTAACTGGTATAAATTATTATGGCACGTACAATATTGATTATACCTGAGTTTCACTGTCATATTACACTAAAAATTGTTTTAAAATATTCTCGATCGTATAAATTTCGTTTCGATCGATAAATTTGATTCTTAGCACTACAACCGAACATTATTCTATCCTGTTGAGCACGACAATGGTAACTGCCATCCGTTTTCTAGATATTTGCAATAATGACAAACGCAATATATTTCATATCATTGAATGTAACGAGTATTCGTCTATAATCTAGTACTATTGTCGTTACCTATACTCTTCGACTTAACCTAGCTAATTAACTTAACCTAGTATCAAGAGTGGAGTAAAGCATATAATTGGATATTCGCACGGGTCGTTCATGTGATCTATACGTCAGGAAATGAGGTATTGCATCAATGACTGAAATTTAGGAAAAGATCCGCATCACGGTGCTACAACCAATCGTTTTTAATTAGATCGCAACCTTTTTCCGCGATCATTATCACTGGAGCATTCGTATTTCCGCTACTAATAGTCGGCATAATCGATGCGTCGATAACTCTCAAACCTTTAACACCGTAAACACGTAATCTCGAGTCCACAACGGCATCCGAATCGCTCGGTGGTCCCATTTTGGTAGTACCTACAGGATGATAGATGGTCATAGATATGTGACGAATGTGACACTCCCAGTAAGCATCGCTGGCGAATTTGTACTGTCTGCATCCGGGCAACTTGACCCTGTGAACCCTCGAGCCGAATTGTTTGAAGACTTTGGCCTCGCTCACTCGCATAGCGATTTTAGCCCCTTCGATTAATGTTTTTATATCCGATGGATGAGAAAAGTAATTGGCGTTTATAACAGGGCTGTGAAACGGATTGGAGCTTCGAAGCTTGATCGAACCTCTAGATTTTGGTCTGAGCAGCAAAGGCATTATAGTCCAGGCGTCTTTGTTAGCAATAGGTCTATAAACAGTATTGTAAATTTCATCAGTGATTCCAAGAACTTTCTTGACTTGAATTCCCGCATCCGAGTTTATAGAAGCAGGCGCCATATGAAATTGAATATCAGGATAGGTGCCAGTCACATTGGCGTATTTGGTATTGATAAAGGCGTAACCTTCGACCCCGCCGAGAGTAGTCATAGGGCCTCTTCCGTTGGCAACGTAGTGCATCGTCACTGGCGCTGCTTGGAATCGATCTTGAACGATTGCAACTGGTTTATCTATCAAAAAGGTCAAGCCACCCATGCCAACGTGATCTTGTAGATTTTCGCCGACTTTGAGATCCTTTAAGACTCTGATACCCATCTCCATCAGATGCTCTTTCGGTCCAATTCCAGATAGCATAAGAAGCTGCGCACTGTTGACAGCACCTGCCGAGAGGATAACCTCTTTTCTGGCTCTGACGATCTGTCTTCTTCCATCTCTCACAAATTCGACTCCAGTCGCTTTCATAGTAAGAGGATCTATCAGAACTCTGGTTACGTGCGCGTTCATAGCAGTGTGAAGGTTTCTGCGCAATCTGACTGGCCTGAGAAAGGCTTTGGCAGTGGAACATCTGCTGCCTCTGCGAATCGTTCCTTGCGCTATCATAAAGCCTGTTTGGTACTCCCCGTTAATATCACGATTCTCGTAGCCAATCTCTGTTCCAGCCTGCACAAAGGCAACGACCAGTGGCGTTTTCCACGGCGACTCTTGCACTGTCAGGTAACCACCTGTCGAGTGGTACGGACTATTCTTCAGATAGGGATTACGATTATCCTCGGACTTTTTGAAATAGTAGAGCGCCTGATCGTAGCCCCAGCCAGGATTTCCTAGAGACTCCCAATGATCGTAGTCGTGTCTATTACCTCGCACGTACAGCATGTAATTAAGCACGCTGGATCCACCCAAGACTTTTCCACGTGGCCAATTACACCTACCACCCTTCATAGCCAAACATGATCTCCCATTCGGCTCGGTCTTGTACTTCCAATCGAGTTTCGTTAACTGCAGGTACGCCGCGAGCGACGGTACGTCCGTAATTTCGTTCTCGTCTGGTCCGGCCTCCAGAAGCAAAACGTTCCAATTTGGTATCTCCGATAATCTATTGGCCACCACAGCCCCCGCCGAGCCACCACCCACGACGATGAAGTCGTATTCCGGGTAGAGTGGGTATCTGTCGATGGGTCGACTCTCCGGATCGAGTTGATCGTATCGGTAATAAGACAAGCCGGCTATCAGCAGCGGCACCAGCCACAGACTTGTCCCCACCAGACCTATAGCTCCCTTAAGAGCCGAGGTCACCACTATCGCGCTGAAGACCATTTTTGTAGTTTCACTCCCTACGATGGACGAATTTGAATTTTATCGTAGTAACGAATTAGCGTATCATGGAATATTAGGGATCGTCAGGATTCGATGTCCGGTGGTCGTGTGCCAATTTTCTCGAGATCGTCGACGAAGAACCAGTACTCGTCGATCTTCATCGTGTCGCCACGGCTGCGTGGTAGTTCATTGGTGTACACTTCCGCGTCTAGAACAAAAGAAACGATTTCGCGTAAGTATCGGAAAATTTGATTCGCGATTTTGTTATCTTTCGAAAATCGCCGAGACCGATTCGACTTTCACCCCGAGAGTAAAATATCGCCGAGCGAACGAAATTTAACGCGTTTTATGCATATTTAACGGTCCCGCCAGCCCCGCGAGACTACGTCGCGATATAAAAATCTTTCGCCGGACGACCGCGGATGTAGTAAACGGAACTGAGAATTTATACATCGCGATTTCTTCGCGCTCGCTCGAACGCCGGAGGGAGAGAAACGATGGAATGGACGATCCGAAGGCGAAATGCGAGCGAGCACGCGGGACAGTTTGCGATGCCCACAGGAAAACTAGGAAATAACGCGAGTAAATAACCGAAAGCGGCCAATGCGTCGTCTCGCTTCGATAGTTCCTCGAAACGATTTTTGCGTTTCTTTTATCGAGTTAGCGACGTATGATACTTTTCTTATTCATTCGAGAGAGATTTAACATTTCAGAAAACTAATTTTATCGAGAAAAGTAATGGCTCGACTAATTATTTTGAGTGAAATTCAATATATAACGTCGAAAATTAATTTCTCCGCCATAGGACACGCTACCTTCTGCTAATGGGATCATCCGAACTTGAGTCGTTTTATTAGAAATTTTACGAGCGGAAGCTTTTGGAACATAGGTCATAAAACAGCTCTCTTATTACAAGAAGCTGTTCTCGAACGCACTGCAGCAAGAAATATAAGGTAGCAGTTTGAATCGAGACAAAAAATGTTTTTGAAATCGCAACGTTCTCAGAAGTTATTAACTATAAAACGAAAATAAAAATGAAGAGGTACGATAATAACACTGTACGTGCAACAATGAATGCCCACCGTTTCGCCGTTAGACACTAGTTTTTTGCTTCGAATTCGTCGATAAAGTCACGTATGTGAATTCACTAAAAAGAGAGAGAGAGAGAGAGAGAGAGAGAGAGGAAAAAGAAAAACATCAACGTTGAGAAGCCTATATCTCCCCCTACAAGATGGTGATCTCATAACGGGGAAAGGAGAAAGTGTTTCACCGGCGTACTCAGAAATATGGAGGGGATTCCCGCATCAAGATCTCCGAGGCACACATGCTCGCACGTTCGCTCTCTTCCAGGAGGCGGTCAGGATGTTACGTTATCGCGAGCCTTCCCATGCTTACGCGCGTACCGAATCGCGTCTTGAGCTCGATACCCGGAGCGTACCTGACCATGACAACATTCTGCCGATAATTAGGTGACAGGTGCAACAAAATAACTGCCCAGAAACGTATAATTCACGTGAAGAGGGAAAATTCGCATATCGTGCAAATTGTTGACACTTCGCGTGTCTCTGATGCCTGAATTTCTCTCGGGTTATAAATGATGTATTTATATTATCGGCGAAGAAAAAAGTTCAAACTCGTTTCGCGCACTGTTGAAGAACATTTTGTTCGATCGGTACAGAGATTTGTTCGCACAATTATAAATAATTATAATAACAACGAAGTAACTCGATATTTAACATAAAAATAGCGGTACGAAGGTAAATATTTTCAAGCAAACATTCACTGGATGTTTCTTTGCCGAGTGTAGAACTGTCAAATGACTCTTCTCGGCATAGAATTTATATCTTCGTATTTCTCCACAACAATTTTCTACAGGTGTTTTTTTCGAACTCATTCAACGCTCGTCGCGCTGAAAAATAGGAGGCGCTAATTCCGAAATCTCGAAGCGGTGCTCATCGAGCCTTGTCACTCGTTCCTGGCTTGCGACATTGCGACATTACAAACGAGATGGGTAAAAAAAAAGGGGAGTTACGAAGAGATCAGCTCCCACGATACCTCGCCGCTACGAGTAAGAGTGCGAGCGATTCGAGCGTAAAATTATCGCGATTTAGAAGCCCGGCTATTATTTCTGGCTGGGCTCTCGTCCGGACATGCAAAACAGCGAATTCATGGTCGCTCGGCCTCTAACGGTCTCCGCTCTTTCCGAATTCCCGAACATCTCACTTGCAATTCTCCGAGTGCCCTCGGATTTTACCCCACACGCGATGCGAGAAACTCTCTCGTTCGCCTAATTAGCTTCCACGACGAGCGCGACGTTTTATCGCAAAACGTTTCTAAAAATCGATGAAACGCTTGAAATTCATATCATTTATCGATTTTATTTCATCTCGATATCGCTCGGGAGATAATTTTCGCGGAATGGCTCTTTTCTGTCGAAGCGTGCCTACGCAATTTTTAATTTGATATACAAGGTGGTCAGTTACAATGTCAGTTATATGTCGAAATTCACATCTGAGGCGAAATTTCACGAATCGGATTTTCTTACTTTGTGAAAAGAAGATCGTTCAAAATAACGATTTTAACTTAAAGAAACCTATAAAAATATAGTTGCAGAGCTTTCGAGATTTAGCAATATAAAATTAACCCACCCTGTACATAAACTAGCCAAATGCTCGAAAGCGACGGGCCGGAGGAAAGCGAAGTGCTAGACACGCGTTTCCAGAAATAGAGCAAAAGGTGTGTAGAACGGTTAACGCGTGGATGGAAAAAGCAAATATTTCCGCGGTCTCGTCAAATTCGAGTGGAAAACGGTGTTGTATAGGCGCGCCGCGATTTCATGTATCACGCACGGAAGAAAGCACGCGGAAGCCTACACTTCCCTGGCGTTTCCCGCGCTGAATCACTCGTTAGGTCGTGCCTCCGTTAGAGGAAATAAAACCGGCAACAAAAAGATTCGTATTTTTTCGTTCTCCTGGATCGGTAAGCAACGCGCGCGATCGTTATCGATTCACCTCGGCCTAGCGCGAGAATGAAAGTAAAATTCCCCGTGTGTAGGTATAAATACATCCACTCACCTCGTCGATTAATACCGGTCCAATTAGATTGATTAGCGTTCGGGCTGGACGCGGTGTGGCTTAATTGACGTTCCTGGGAAAACAAGAAAACAAACTGAGACGGTTGTAATGAATCACCGTGCGCTCGCGAACACGATGTCTACGTCTATCATATTCCTATGGAGCTATTACAGTGTCGTTTCTCCCGGTTGCATTGTTAACAAGCCCCCGATTCGAGTAGAGAAGCGGAGTAATTATCCGCTAATGAGGACCGATCGGGAGAATAAAATCCAATCGCAATAACAGCAATCTCGCTTCATCGGCGAAGCCTCGATCGTGAAAGTAATGTCGAACAATGCGAAGTAAAATGCGAGGGTTACGTAAAGTCCGAGGCGATAAATTGGCCGATTGCTTGCTTCGATGGCTTCCTCTTCTCGTCAGCCTCCTAATTTCGTGCCAAATTATCGGAGGGAGGTAAAAAATAATCGTTCTATAACACATCTAGCGTAATCGAAACAAAATCGTCGGAGGAAAGAGAAAGCGCTTTCACGGGGTTTCAGTCGCGTGGCGTCGCTTCGAATTTATCTCACTGGGTAGGAATTTCGTAACTTACGTAACACGACGACGCGTTGAGGCGTCCCAAATACCTCCGGTGAAACGTCCTCCAAGTCTCGTCTCGTACGTGTCGAAAAACTAAGTCTCTCCCTCCGAGTTAGCGATATGCCGGTAATCGATTTTCGCAAATTAAATTTGCGAAATTTCTTCCGCCTTCGAACGCTTTTTGTTTCCGCGAGAGAACCATCCATTCACTCGTAAGCAATGAGTGAACGTTATCTACATTTAACTTTTTTCTCCTCTCTTTCGCTAACGTATTAAAATAACGATAAAATTACTCTCTTAAAACCAAAAATGTTGAAATAATACCATTTATCAAAATTTTTCGCACACCCACCCTGAATGTATTCTTCTCTCGCGCCACTCGAGCTCCGCGTATGAGTAAACTACATCCGCGCTTCCGTGGTTGCGCGATGAAGAGGAAAAAATCGACAGAAAGAAGGAAAACAATCGTCCCGGGAAGAGCAATTGTTTTGAGGCTGCGAACTTGGCACTCCGTCAGGAGAATTGTAAAAAAGCGAAAACGAAAACACAAACCCGGCTATGCGCCGACAAAAACCGCACAATCTCTCGCGATTCTATTATCCTCGCTGTCAACCGGGAGGCTTAATATGAAACTTTGTTATACGTACTCGCACTTTTCTCTCGTCGCGGAACTTTCCTCGTCGAGTCTCGAGGGACTTCACGAAAAATGACACTAATAATACACCAAAAAATTTTCTCGAGAGGCCAAAATCTGCACTGCACAGGACCGAGCACTCGAAATTTCGTTAACACTGTTCACTTAGCGAGGCGCCGATCGGAAGTGCGGGCCGACAGGATGCGGGAAAAACAAGTGGAGTTCCTAGCGCGGGCTTTATTCGGGGGCCCGCGGTCTCCGTAGCCGAGTGACCGAGAGGGAAGCCGATAATAACAGAGAGGCCCGAGTCCGCGATACGGGTACTGCACCGATATAACCCCCCTCTTCGCCAACGCGGAATCCTCCTTCGCCTTTTCTATCCCTCTCTAAGACCTGCCTCCCGATATATTCAACTCGCTTCTTCTCTCTCTCTTTCTTTCTCTCTCTCCCCGAAGAGCTCCCAGTACTTTGGCAGTGAAAGTATTTCTCCTGGCTTGCCTACGCGCGCCACGCGCTCGCTCCCACACACACATCAACCTGCCCCACTGAGAGTGTATGGTTACCCGAAGCTCTCGCACCGACAGCGAGCTCCGCGTAATCTCACTTCCGCGATACCCATTTCGGTTTACTTGCCGAGTGTCGCACGTGAAATGAAAACTGTCCCACCGCTACCTTTTTTGTCTTCTTCATTATTTCGAGTGCGAACCGGCATTCCTTCTTGAAGGTTCGATGGGAAAAGATATTCTGTTTGAACTTTTCGAGACGAATTCTCGCAATGCTCCGTCCGTTGGCGTGAACAAGAAGATAACGAAAGAGGAAGTCCGAGGAAAATTTGAGTCTCGATACGAGGTTGAAATTTTTTTAATTTGATAAAATTCAACAGGCGTACGGGTAATGCTCTCATCGGCGAATGTAAATTTTATTCATAACATTTGCGATATCGATAAATATTCAAATATAACTTTCCGCTCGTAGAAAGGTAATTCGAAATATTCATTTCATCGAATTAGTAGTAAAGATCTTTATGACTGTCGGTTTCTTAATGTCGGCTCAGTGAAATTCACAGAGTATTGAATTTCGAAAATACATTTTTTCTTTATTTCTCAGTCAAGTAATATCGCTAATTGATAGAGATGACGGCGAAGCGACCGAAATTTGTTTCTTCATTAATTACTCGGATCGTTCAGCGAGACACACAACGTACAAGGCTAATTGCGTTTTCACTGTCGGCCGCAAAGCTCCAATCGCCGGACTGTCCCGGCTTCTAATTACACGAACCCAGAAGACATTCGTGGTTTCCAAAGATTTCGAGGGCAGAAGCGGATTTCTAAACAATTAGAAATTTCGTGTCTCCAAGCTGAAATGCTCTTCAGGAAGTAAAAAAAAAAATATTCATTTCGAAACAGCTTTTTCCAAACCAGGAAAGGAGTTTGGTTAAAACTGTCTAGTCTGGGCGTGGGTGTGGTCCAGTTTTTCTAGCCAGTCTATGCAGCGTTACGCGACACACGACACGGATTACGCGTTTACTCGGTTGACAAGTAATCCGATCGGTCGTTCACACTGCATACATTGCACGTGATTACGCTCGAAGCTCGTATTAATATCTCCGTGGTCTCGCGTAATCGCCTAGTGGCACATATTATCTGTCTCACAAAACCGGTGTAAATAGCCACGCTTGATTAATTAATCTCGAACGGCTTTCTAATCGCTCGATTATCGAGCCCGATTACGGATTGTCCACTAGACGCTGATTTTCTGCTTCTCAAGATCGATAATTACCGTTGGCATGAATATATTTATCGTTGAATTATGAACAAAATTATCGCTGCTAGACAAGCGCTCGTCAAATGGGCAGCAAATTTATTTATCTAGATTATTAGGTGCAAATATAATGTATGTTATCATTTGACTATTAAATCGACAAAACAAAATCATTCAAACGATATCTTCATCGTTTAAATAAAATGATATACAAAGTATACGTAAATGAATATTTTCTTGCAAAGTATAAATGGATTGGTTTATCCACACTCCACGATAAACAGAATTATTAACTCCAGTCGTTCGGAACTTCACACCCTATTTTGTATAACCACGATCGAATTGTATTCTGTGTCACTATAAACACACAAGCGGTCGAAAAAATGCGACAAGAAATGAGAAAGAAAAGCCAGTGAAAACCATCTGTCAAGCGACCATCGTACGCACGAGTGACTCGGACGAGGAAGTGGGGAAACGCGGAAAAAAATATCACGCGAGAGCCGAGATCACGGCACGAGAGTTTTGGCACGAAACCGTTGGTGTTATATAAAACCCGGCGAAACGAAAGTTGGGGTTCCGATATACAGTTTCCTGGATCATCACCAGTTTTTAATCGTTCAGAGGAATTATCTCTACACGGCTGATCTTGAATTTTACGCACCCTTAACCTCGCCGGTCTTAGAAATTCAGACTGTTGCGTATTCTTACCCACGTGTTCCTTAATTAGCGTAGTTTCTCCTTGAATGTGTGCGAGATGAGTTATCTCGATGCAACATGTAGACGATATACATTACTTACCGTAACAAGCAGGTAGGAAGGACTATAAATTGTAATGCAGCAATTATATGAATTATTTTATTCGTAAAATATAAATTCTTTAATTGCATATTTCTATTCATAGCACTCTCTTTGTACGCATATAAATAATTCGAACTTAATTAATCTCAGCCTTCTTTGGTCTACATATTGACACGTTTTGCAATCGTTCGTACGATCTCGTCTGTCAAGATCTACTCGACAGGTGCGAACTCTGATTCTCGCGGGATTCTTTATCACCTGTCGGGACTTTTCTTCCTTATTCCCCAATCCTCTTTTATCATGTCGCTAGCTTTCTCCCCTATCATTATGACCGGCGCGTTAGGATTTCCACTGACAATGACTGGCATTATAGAGGCGTCGACCACCCTAAGTCCTTTCACACCGTAAACCCTCAACCTGGGATCGACAACAGCGTTTGGATCTGTTCGAGGTCCCATTTTGCAAGTTCCTGTTGGGTGATAAATCGTAAAAGTAAAATGGCGGATGGCACACTCCCAGTACTCGTAGGAGTCGAACTTATAACGCTGACATCCGGGCATGGGTATCGTGTGAGGACGACTGCCGAATCTCTGGAACGCGGAAGTGTTCGATACCGCCATTGCTATTCTGATTCCCTCCACTAATACATCCATGTCCTCTTGATGCGTGAAATAGTTCGGATTTATATCTGGGTAGACTAGAGGACTCCTGCTTTTCAATCGAACCCAGCCAGAACTTTTAGGCCTCAGTAAGAGAGGAAGTATTGTCCAAGTTTCGGCATTTATCAAAGGCTTGTACACGGTATTGTACACGCTGTCTCGAAGCCCGAGGATTTTTCTTATTTGATCCCCGGCATCGGAGTTGATGGAACTCGGTGCAAAGTGGAACTGTATATCCGGAAAATCGATGGTAGGATCAGCGTATTTGGAATTGACAAAGGCCAGACCTTCAACGCCGAGACTAGTCATAGGACCCCTTTCGTTCAGTATGTACTCCATAGCAACGGGAAAAGTTTGGAAACGATCTTTCTTCAATGTAATTGGTTCGTTAATGATGAACGTCAGTCCACCGAGTCCGACGTGATCTTGAAGATTGTCGCCTACTCTCAAATTTGATAATACCGGAATCCCAAAATCTCGCAGATGTTCTTCTGGACCTATCCCGGATAACATTAACAACTGTGGTGAGTTGATCGCTCCGGCCGAGGAAATAATCTCTCGTCTGACCTTGACCTAGAATTAATTTTCAAGAATTAGAAAAACAATTCTCAGTCGGAATTGAATATAAATAAATTGAATCGTCTTACTATATGTATAAATCCATCTCTCAAGAATTCCACTCCCGTCGCTCTTTTATCATCATTGAAATGGATTTTCAATGCATGAGACTTCATTGCGATATGCAAATTAGGTCTATTTTTTACAGGCCTGAGGAAAGCCTTGGCAGTGGAACAACGACTACCTCGTCTAATGGTTCCCTGAGCCAGCATAAAACCTGTTTGCTTCTCCCCATTAATATCTCGATTTTCATACCCGAGCTCAGCGCCAGCTTGTAAAAAAGCTATTGATAGCGGTGTTCTCCAAGGAGACTCTTGAACAGTTAGATATCCCCCCGTACTGTGATGGTCCGTCCTAGCGAGATATGGATTTCGGTTATCCTCGGATTTCAAAAAATATGGAAAGACGTCTTTGTAACTCCAACCAGTGTTTCCTAATCTAGCCCAGTTATCGTAATCGTGCCTGGAATCGAAGAGATTTGTTAAATTCATATAACTCAAATTCCACATTGATATTATTTGTTGTTTTAAGCAACCTGTTTCCACGAACGTATATCATAGAATTGAGGACACTGCTTCCTCCTAGAACTTTTCCACGTGGCCAGTTGCATCTGTCGCCCATCATAGCGAGACAATAAGCGCTCGAAGTAGGCGGGGTAGTCTGATACTTCCAGTCTATATCCGTCAGCTGACCGTAACCGGACAGAGCCGGCACATCTGAAATTTCGTTCTCATCTCCTCCAGCTTCTAACAGAAGCACAGTCCAGTTGGCCACTTCCGATAATCTCGAGGCGACCACCGCACCCGCGCTACCTCCACCTATCACTATGAAATCGTACATCCGCAGGAGCTAGGCAGAAAAAGTTTTTATTATATTTCAGCTAATTCGCAAGAAATCGTTAGAAGCACATTCTACTGTATCGACCGTCGTTAACTTTCACGCCGAAAGAGTTTCGCTAGTGAAATTCACGAAGGCCTCGAAATTACCTCCCGCGTGTTGCTGGGATGGGACTCTGGATCGACATTGTTGTACCGGAAAACAGTCAGGCCGATGGCTAGAAGCGGTATCAGGCCTAAACCGATCACTGACGTGGTACCGACCACGCTCGCCAAGCCTATTGGCATTTTCGATAGTATCCTCCGTGATCCACGTTCTCGCAATAATCCGCCATTCGATCAAATACAGGGGCCGGCTCGTTTACGTGATTCCCCATGCGACAATTTTTGCAACTTCCTCGTATCGACGTTCTGCCTGCGAATTAAAGATAATAACTACAATGTAAAAGGTTAAATATATCCGGTAATTGTGTAATACGTATATAAAAAGTTTCAAATCGCAACATCCGAAAACACGAGAGATACGCGAAGACCCTGAAGAATTTCTCGATAAATGATCAAATTGCGTTTCCAGCTTTGGCCACTTCGCGAATATTCTATCGGATAATTTTTTAGCCTAGCGAGTGGAATGCTGGTTGGAACAGGACCGTTTTCCGCCATGACGCCGAAAGTGGGACAGACGGACATTCCACGATTTTTCTCGCGGACAGCCTGCGTGTGTTTCGACATTAAGATCACTTTCGATACCGAGCAGAGAATACTCCGTAGTAATTCAAGCGTGAAGTAACCCGAGCTCGTTTTCGAGTAATCTACATTTGTATACGACGACGTATAAACACCTTTTGTGGGTCATTTTTTAATCTCCCCGTCTTACCTTTTTTTTCTCGTCTCGAGTCACACACATGTAGCGCCGGTTCGCACCAAAACAAAATCGTCGTCTCATTCAGGAGGAATTTAGCACTTACCGGATCGTGCACAACGTCACGTACGGAACGTACGTTGCCAGAGGAACACACACTCCACGTACGAACGGGTCACGTTCCCTTTTCGAACTGGTACTGGCGACGAGCATGCAAATGACTAAAAGTTCCTCCTTCTTTCGGGGAGATGAGTCCCTTTGACGATAAAACCGGTAAAATGACAGCCTCGAGTATCGGGAGTAGTGTGTATGGTACCGGTCGAATCCGACGAATGCCGCGAGTGAAAACTACTAGCCGAGTACTCCCGCGAGTATCGCCTTTCTCAGTGTGCCAACTTGACGCGTATGCCTTTCCTTACCCAGTTTCCCGTTCTCCATTTTATTCGCGCCTACTCATTTCTTCAACTCTAACGATCGCTCCGAAAATTATCGGTAGTGAAATTTTCGGAAAATTATTTCCCAATTTCGTTTACCTTCGTGAAAACTTTACTCTGAGCCGTTGTAGAACATTTCGCAATAGTTGTTCCGAAATTTTTCTCCTCGGTGGAGGCGATTAAGAGTACGCGATAAGACTCTGCCAAAAAGCCTACGTGACGTCGATCACGGCGTCGTTTTCGTTCCGGCTCGAAATCGAGGATTCCCTCGCGTCCTCGAGGCCACGCGTCTTTCTCTTTGCTTTCATGAAGAGCCCCGAAGTCGTTGAATGTTTATTCGTTGTACTTTCTCTCTCCTCGCTCGGCGTGCTATTCAGGCCCCACGCGAGCTCTCTCCCCACCATCCGCCGATCTCGACGGCTGCGTGCGTTCGATTCGATCCTTTCGCGCTTCACTTTTCTCACCGACCTTGGCCCAATAACCATGGAAAACCAGAAATCGTAAATTTCTAGCTTACGTGGAAATTCGGTAGGATAAAGAGCGATTAAAGTGATCGGTCACGATCGGGGAAGCTGAGAAGAATAAACAAATCGAATGCAGCGCGTAAAGAGTTAAAATAAATATCCTCGTCAATGTTTAGCTTAATTAACATTTACAAACTGTCCTCTACATTTCACTTCATTGACGCGTGAATAAAATTTTGATGGGTACAGTCTGTTCTCGACCGACGAACCTGGGGGACCCACCTTCGTGTGCATATGCGTCTGTAGAAAGTTGAAAAGAATTTTCGCATTATTTTGCATATCGAATATATTGACGGATGCGATTGTGTAATTTGTATTCTCGAACCAAAAACTACACGGAGAGGGAAATTTCTTTTCCGACGCTATCGAAATTGTTAAACAGTTCCGGACGAGTAGAGCGTGAGATCTTCAAGAAATTTCCGAAAAGGGACGATAAAGCGCGGTTCGAATTTTCGATTTTGGACGGCAGAGATCTACGGTATCGACGCCGTGGTACACGCCAGGAGAAAGTGACCAAGGAGATTTTACTTTCTTAGCTGACTCGTAGATCGCGTTATGTTCGATCATTTGTCGGTGTTTATCAATTACAGAATTCATATATTAGACTCAATCCGAAAAGCTACCATTAATCATTTCTCTAAAAGTTGATAAAATATAATATAAGTATTAGCATATTACGATCCGCTTTTTCGGAATATCTAAATGCGATTATGACATTAAAACTTTTACGCAAGAGACAAAAACCAGAAAAATACCTCTGGAAGTGCTGCAGTCCGTTATGCTGAATCTCAAATTGTTGACTTCGAATTTACGTACCTCGCGTTATATAATTCGCGAAAAGTGAAATTTTACTTTCGTTCGTGAAACAGAATCATCGCTACATTCAAGGACGATGGAGCCTTTTAAAAAGTGATCATAAATTGGCTTCGTCGTTATGGCTCATCGTTATAAATCTACTTCATTATAAACAGCTATAATTATACAATAGAATCGAGATGACTGTAAGTTACTTTCAGTCAATGTCACTCGACGCGCGTCGTTACTCCGAGTTCCTCATTTATATAACTTGTTATTTTAAACCGTGAATAGAGCGATTTTATATGAATTTTTCGACTAGAATTTCTGAATAATGTATTTACGCAAAACATCCATTAAGTATTGCACAATCGAGATTAATTTTTATGGCTTGTGAATTATATTTATATTGACTGAGTCGATATCGGCATTAATATTTTGAACAGTATTTTGTCTGAACATAAGATAGATACGTAATAGTTTTCAAGAGCGAACAACCAAGACGTAATGAAACATTATTTCCTCTAGCGCTTTTAACACGCTTGGTTTCATCACGAAAAATGTAACAACGTTATGGTTAAATAAGTACATAGTTTAACAGAACGGTAAGAATCCCGCTTTCAATTACCAGTCATTTCTTTTTTGGTAAAAAAATATTTATTATCAAAATGTATACTATTCTATATTAATAATATACAATTTTTACAAATTACCTAATGAACACACACTGTGAAGCGCTTATTCGAGTCGCGAGGTAGTGACACTACACAAATATTGACACTTGAGCATAAATTTCCAGAAGTAAAAAAATATAATATAGTTTTGATTAGTACCATACGAGTCAACGGTAACACGTACGAAACACTCACTCGCGCACATAGATAACCATATCGGGATTACCTTCTCCGTTACTCCGCAAGTTCATACTGAATTGTAAAACAGTCGATCGCACAATTTTCTAACTAAGATGAAGAAAGTTCGATTAAGAGGCCGACGCGGTAAAATTGTCGCTCCTCCTCTTCCGACTCAGCCATTGTTCTTTGATCAAGTCCGAGCCTTTTTCACCGATCATAATTACCGGCGCGTTAATGTTTCCATTCGTGATCGTCGGCATGATAGAAGCGTCAATCACGCGGAGTCCCCGAACACCGTAGACTCTCAATTGCGGATCCACTACGGCCATTTCGTCCGAAGGGGGTCCCATTTTTGCCGTACAGCTCATATGATAGATGGTCATAGTGTATTGCCTAATCAGACAATTCCAGTAATCGTCGGTGTAAAGCGGCAAGTGTTTACAATTTGGGACGGGCTTCGAGTGAAATCTTGCGCCGAATCTCTTCATAGATTCGGTCTCTCCGAAAGCTATGGCAGCTTTGACACCCTCGCGAAGAACGTTCACGTCGTCCGGATGGGTCAGATAATTGTGAACCATGATAGGATAGTCTAGAGGATTTTTAGATCTCAGCTTGACGAAGCCACGAGATTTCGGCCTGAGCATCATAGGGAAGACGCCAAAAACGTCTCGGTTATTTATGCCGGCAAAGACCTCGTTGTAGAATTCGTCGGTGAGGCCGTGAGCGTTCTTGACGTGAGTGCCGCCGTCCGAATTGGTAGAGGAGGACGTCAGCATGAACTCGATGTCTGGCCAGTCGTCAGACTGATTGGCATATTTGGTAGAGATGAAGCCCACCGCTTCCAAACCCACACTGGACGTCAGAGGTCCGTCCTCTTGAATTGCGTACCTCAAAGCCGAATTAACGTTCACCAGACGGTTCATAACGATACTGATTTCGTAATCAATCGGGAAAGCAAGACCACCGACCGCGATGTGATCTTGAAGATTCTGCCCAACTCCGGGAGAGTCTTTGATAACCGGGATACCGAGTTCTTCCAGGTGATGTCTCGGCCCAATACCCGAGAGCATTAGCAACTGTGGGGAGTTTATAGCTCCCGCCGATAGAATGACCTCCTTTTTCGCGTAAACTCTCTGTCTCCTGCCATCCCTGATGAATTCCACTCCGTAGGCTCGTTTCGACTGAGGATCGATGAGCACTCTAGTCACGTGGCTCCACAGCGAGAGGTGGAAATTCTTCCTGAGTTGGATCGGCCGAACGAAGGCTTTAGCGGCGCTACATCTGGTCCCCCTGCGCATCGTGTACTGGTAAAGTGCGAAACCAGTCTGAGTTTCGCCGTTTACATCGAGTATGTCGTAACCCATTTCCTCGGCGGCTTGTAGAAAAGCAACTCCCAGCGGCGTGTTATAAGGCGCATCCTGGACCGTCAGATATCCACCTGAAATCAATCGCATAAATAATTTCGCACCGTGAATTCGCTAATGATAGAAGAGAAAATATTCCAGACGTTTCATCACACGAGAGATTGGTACACACAAAAATCCCCTCACGCATGCACTCGCCAGGCGATTTCGTTTCAGCGAACCGGTTCTCGGACCGATTATACATCGGTGCAATAAGTACGGTTACAGTACAGTTCGAAATTTAATTTTACCCTGTGATAAAATGATTTACGCGCGCATTTTTCGATTAGTTTCGTATTTCTTCACCTCGGAGATGAAAGGTTTCTGGAATTTAATTCTACAAACCCGTCGAGTGATATTTGTTCTTAGCGAGGTAGGGATTTCTCTGATCCTCGGATTTCAAAAAGTAAGGGAGGACGTCGTCGTATCCCCATCCTGGATTTCCAAGGCTCTCCCAGTGATCGAAATCCCTCCTGTTGCCTCTGATGTAGAGCATAGTGTTGAGCACACTCGATCCGCCGAGAACCTGAAAGGGAAACGGCGAATTTTCAATTTTTATTCTTCACGCCCATTAACTCGATGCACCCGTGCTCTGATTCGCCAGCCTTAGTGCGTAATTCGCCACTTTCGTTCTGAATTACTAAACACCGGCGATCGTTAGCGAGCCCGGTGCTCTCGCGGCCTCTCGTACTGGTTTCACCGGCCGACCGATCTGTCGCGCGATGCTCGATGAACTTCGACTCTGTTGCGCGTAATCGCGAAAAACCGGTCGATGGAGTGCACCTAAATTACTTTCACTATGACCCAATTATGTGTTACGTACTTGACACTCGCCGATTACCACCAGATGTCGTAATAAACGTAAGAACGCTCATTACAGAACAACGGCCGATATTTTCCGAGACCGTAACGTTCTGGATTAGTCACGTAGGCTCCCCCAATTACCTCCATAATGCGAACGGTTACGCGAAACGACCTAAAAATTTCCCCCACTACCGGAAAACTAGATCTGATTTCTCTATTTGTCTATCGAGAACAAACGATGTTAAAATATTTGACGAGTAGGCTCGAGTAGGCTGAGCAAATATTTTGGACACTCCGCTCGAACGCCTCGGCAAATATCGTCTAACGAAAGTGAAGAATTTTAAAAGATTCTCACCTTTCCTCTAGTCCAACAACACCTCTTGTCGACCATAGCTTGGCAGGCAGAGTCCTGCGGTTGCGTTCTGTACTTCCAGTCGATCTTGCTCTTGTGCAGGTACAAAGACAAAATAGGCACGTCTGTGATTTCCGTTTCCTGACCCCCCGCTTCCAGTAAGAGAACATTCCAATTTGGGTTTTCGGTTAGTCTGTTGACCAATACACTACCAGCGGAACCACCACCGACCACTATGAAATCGTATTCCTTCCTCAATTGTTTGGTAACCCTTGGATGGTTCTCAGGGTCCATCAGGTCATAGTTGAAGTAAGCTAAGGCCGCTATGAGGACCGGGATAATCGTGACCTTTCCTATTCCCAAAAGGATGGTAGCCGCCTTCACACCCCCTGACACAATCGCTACCAAACCAGCCATGATCACTCGTCACTGTTAAGTTCCTCTAATCACTTTCACGTCTATTGTCTCCACATTCTATAATACCCAAGCAGAGGTAATCCACGCAGACCCATCCTATGGCACCTCTCGCACGACTCCTTGTCCGGGACCTGCAATCACTATGTCACCGGTGAAATTGCCATTCGTTCACGTAACGTCTGTTCCACGTTGAATATTCGTCACACAATGCTCGTACCCCTCACTTTCGTCGTGTTTCGACTCGTTCTCTATCGCGTGATTCGAGCGAGTTATCGAGCACGTGCTCCTCTTCGGGGTCGGCCCCGATACGACGGTTCCCGATCGCAAGGCGGATCGCGACTGAACAACACGTGGAGGTTTTGACTTTACCCGGCTCGATTTCCTAGGCCTTCGAGAGTTTAATATCCCTCCCCTCCCTCTACTATATGGTTGTTCATTTTGCGCAACTTCGATGTGCCCCAAGTTCGGTACGATTTAACTGCAGATGTATATACATATATATGAACCGATTGCAAAACCCACTGACCAAGACGAATACCGCCGAATATATTCGGTATTTTTTCCTTTTTCTTTCTCTCTCTCTCTCTCTCTCTCTCTCTCTCTCTCTCTCTTTTACCTCGGATATTATATTGTTTTACGTAACCGTTGTAATCGAAAGCTAATGGTCAGCACGGAATTTTACGGGTGAATTGGACCCCGATTATCGTGGCTTTTTAACGACCCGGGTAACGAGACTTTGGGCAACAGAAAATCTCGCGCCCGAGTGTTAATCGTTAGAACGCCCGAGCATCTCGTTTGGTTATTTCATTCGTCACGCGCGCCGATGAATAGGCGGGAGGATAGAAATCGAACGCGCGACGTTTTCATCGGGAACCAACGAAATCGCTCCCATCTTTTGCTTCACTGAATCCTCGCTGGTTTTCTCTAGCGTCAATTGTAACGACTTCCGCGTTAAATCGCCGATCTCGCAATATTCGAGTGGTATAATGATTCGTATAGAAATACAAAGAGGGATTTTCCTTGTGAATATTTATCGCCGCGACGCGCGTGACGTCTCATTAATGAATTTTCCTAAGTGAAATTGCGTGGTCTCGCAATACAAATTTTGATCAGTGGATAATTAGTTGTTTTTTTATCTTATCGATGTACAGCAATAGTTGCACAATTTTGGGAAATGTTAGATTATATGAAATTAACTTTTCAATCGGAAAATAATCGGTCTTGGTTATCGAGAGTCTCACCTGATCTAGTTGAATCTAAATGACGCGCGTAACATCTGACTACTCGGTATTTAAGGATACCGGGTCGCCCGTTCAAAAGCACATGGCATTTAAGCACTCGTTGCACGATCCGAGCCTACTACTCGCGCTTCAACCAGAGAAAGCGAAAGACTGGGGACTTCGTACATTCACGTAGTACGTATATAGCTTAACCGTGTACCCACCACTTTTGATATGTGCGCGAGGTGAGTCTTCGCAAATGCGTCGCTGGGTTTGAAAACTTTGACCTCCCTGTAAACCTAAACAAGAGATCTAGTGGGAATGAAAATCTCAGGGAGGCTGAACTGAAAATTAGCTCTTAAAAAATTTCGATTACACCCTAAATGAAATATTGTAGCTAGTCCAGCAATTTTAGTTCTTTGTAACGAGTTTGTTTTGACAAATGTTTCTTCGAGGTATTAGAATTTTCAATGCAGACCCCTCGGGCTTGAAAATAATTTCTCTCAATTCTCACCGAGCGTCGGTTCATTTATCACTCTTGCCTTAAGCGGGTGACGAGTATTGACTGTCGCTTAAATAATCATCCTATGACTCTATCGACTGCTGTACCAGTTTGTTAACCACATTTGGATTTTCCGGAATTGAAGAATGATAGTCGCATTGGGCAACGATTGAATCGTGGCGTAAGTTTGGTATTTGATGACGTAGAATGACGAACTTTTATCTTTACCGAGGATCGATTTTTTTCGGGAGAAACGAAAAGTAACATTTCGTTGCCCAATCAATTATGCAATATAGATTCGTGGGTCCTCAAGGTCTGCAGCTGAATTTTCTCTCTTGCGTGCGAATCTGTTCACGTGCCTCTCGTACACCTGTTCCCATCCAAAGTTTATCTTGCATAGTTTCAATTCGAAATTCTCAATTTTTATTTTCTCAAAAAACGTATTCTAAATAATACAGTGTATTTATTTTTCAATTATAGTACATTACTGTCTCATTTACCCAACCTCATTCCGAATTACAAAAAAGTCATCGCAAATGATTATCAAAGCACGAAATCTGAAGAACGTTTAAGTATATCGGGGACGTATTACAGTTATTGATGTTTTTACGCTTGACCTAAAATATCTGTCAAAGTGCAATAACGCCGCTGCTGTATAATTACTGCCGCAACTTTGTAATAACGGTATAAAAAAACGTACACGCGGATGAATTGCATACACACTGACGTACACACATTGTAATATTTCATAAGCGAGAAGATAATTATCCGAGACTCGTCACCTTGTTTCTTTCTTTGCCTTTAATCGATCGGATCACTTTCTTTTTTATCCGTTAACGAGCCGTCTAGTTAACTACTTTTTCTACGTCTCGAGTTTTTATTTATAGCGAGTGCAATCTAGATTATGGTGTTTATATTCCGAAGCGCAGCTGTGCTTGGAATATAGGTACCGTTTATTTACGTTGAAGGAATACTTGAATTTCGACTTTTCGCGTCCACAAAATCGTGAACCTACTGTTACATTTTTTCTATTAACGAGTGGATACACTTTCGAAATTTCGCAATCTCGTCTGAGTTCGCGGAGACGGAATATTTCGAACCTGTTGAGAAATATCGTTTTCTAATTCAGTCAGTCGATCGGTCACGCCTGCCGGGAGGCAACCGGCGATGCGACTGTGCCCACGGAAATGCCTTCCGCTATCGATCTGTTTTCTCTAAACACACTGTGTAGGTTTGACAGTTACGAGGAATAATATTTGGACTGCTCGGTTGCAGTGACAATATTTTTCGCATTCGTGAATTTCGCATTACGAAAATCGCTATATTACAAAATCCATGCGCTCATTGTTTCATTTTGATTGATTACGCCTCAATGAATTTTGGCACTGTGGAAAATCCGAAAACAAATACGACAATTCTCTTATCGCTATAATTGAGCAGTGAGTAATGGCGATTGATTTCGACTAAAACAATTTCTGGTGCCAATGTTCTTTTATCATGTCACTGGCTTTCTCCGCGATCATTATCGTGGGCGCGTTGGTATTTCCCCTAACGATGACTGGCATTATTGATGCATCGACGACCCGAAGATTCGAAATACCATGCACCCTCAGAGTGGGATCCACGACGGATTCGCCGTCGTCGTCCGGAGACATTTTGCAAGTGCCAACTGGGTGATAAATCGTGGCCGTGTATTCCATTATCATACACCTCCAGTAGGCCCTCGTGCCGAAGGAATACTCGTCGCAGGGTTTTATAGGAACGTCTAACAAACTCAAGCCATGATGCTTAAAGGAGTCTGTGTCGAATAACCGAGTGGCTATCCGAACCCCCTCGATCATGGCGTCCAAATCGGGGGGACTGGTGAAGTACCTCGGATATATCAAAGGTTGTCCCCAGAGGGTATCGGTATTGTTCAAGGTGATGTATCCTCTGCTTTGCGGAGATAGAAGAATAGGACGAATATTGATCGCATCGTAGTAAGATAAGGGATTTCCGGATGGCTCTTGATTGCCAGCGAGATCGAGAAGAGTGTCCATCCGGTTGCCAGCGTCGAAAGCGTACTGAATGTCCGGCAAATCCGGTTCTTTCTCGTACTTTGTTTGCACAAAAACCCCGCACGCTAATGGCCCTGTCGCCGAAAGGGGCCCCTTTTTGGCCTTCTGGTATTTATAAACGTCAGCCTCCATTTGGAGAAAATCTTTCGCAGTGGACGTTTTGTTACTGGTCAAAATAACCAGACCGCTCATCGTCACGTGGTCCTGAAGATTCCTGCCAACTGGCAGATCTCGAATGACTTTGATTCCGAATTTCTCGAGCTCCTCTCTGGGACCCACACCGGACAGCATAAGGATCTTGGGAGAATTTAGACTTCCGGCTGATAGTATTACTTCTTTCTTAACAGTGGCCACTTTAGTAAAGCCTGTAGCAGTAGAAGTGTACTCCACTCCAGTGGCGCGCTTCGTTAGGGGATCGATGAGAATTCGCGTCACGTGAGCTTGTGTCTCTATCGCGAGGTTCTTTCGCCTCCCTCTTATCGGCCTTATGAACGCACCGTTGGTGCTTTGACGTGCTCCGTGAATACTGGTAGTCTGGAGCTTCATAACTCCTAATTGGTCTCTCGCGTTGGCGTCCACTCGAGGGTAGCCCAACTCCTCCCAGGCGTTCAATAAAATTTTCGTGCTGTTGTCCACGTACGACATTCGCTCTACAGTCTGATAGCCTCCGATACTGTGGTAATACGGATTGTGTTCTAGAATCTATAGGATCGCAATGTCATTAAATTGAATTTAGCGTTAAAGAAGATTATCGGCTACCTCGGGGTCCTCGTTATCCTCGGATTTCAGAAAATAAGGTAGAACCTCTTCGTAGCTCCAACCTTGATTGCCGAGCTCTGCCCATTTGTCGTAATCCCGACGATTTCCCCTGATATAAATCATGTAATTGATCGTGCTCGAGCCACCCATTACCTGCGAGGGAAATTTTAGTCTCGTGAAAAATTCTCAATTTCACGATATTATATTCATAGAGGGTTCAAATTTATGTCAATAATCGTTCGTACTTTGCCCCGAGCCCACGCGCAGCCTCTTCCGCGTCTCGACCTGCACGAGTGCTCCTCGGGCTGAGTTCGGTACATCCAGTCTATGTTGCTGCCTTGTAAGAGGGACGCCAGTGCCGGCACGTCAGCCACTTGCGGCTCCTCTATGCCGGCTTCGAGCAGCAATACCTGTCGACATAATCGATACGCAATAACGATTTTCAGTGGAAACGCTCGCGTGGCGAATAGGCGTGACCGAGTTTATTCAGGTCACCCTGACGAACTCGATCGACGAGCTCATTTCTAATTTTACACCGAAGGAAGAAAATTTCTTGAATCGCACACTCGTACGTGTTCGAATGAGGAAAAAAATTTTTCATCGCTTTGGTGAAAATATATATTTTTTAGATAAAAAGCTGAAGAACGATAAGTGCTGCATTAAAATTTCAATACTTTTTCTATAATATAAAATTACGAACGAAAATTACCACTGATGTACTTCCGGGTCACGCAATTGCTTGCATGGAAAGTATTGTTGTCAACTTGCGTCGGGACCATCGCGGTTAAGCGACTGTAAAACTGTTTGTATGGAAATAGAGATTCCGTATAGAGGAAGCCGCACAACGCGCACGAGTTCCGAAATCCGCTTCGTAGAGAAGCCTCGAGTGCGTACGAGCTTCGAGGTAGCGGATTCAATGAGTTCGTTATACTCGACGCGAGTTAACGCGATACAGACGTGGTGCATGTCGAGCGTTCAAATCCACACTTCGAGGTTAACGAGCGCGTGCGGTTAAGGAAATTCAGAAAAAAAAACCGAGACGAGGTGAAACAAACCACCGGCGAGAGTTATTATTCGAAATTGTTTCTCTTGGACTTTCTTACTTCGTTGGATACGGAAGTAACATACGCGGTTCAGAAAAACATCGATTATTGTGTTCATAACGTTTTAACAGAAAATCACTCAACGAAAAGAAACAATTTTGTGGAATGTCAATAAAAATTTTTCTAGAATGTATCGATTGAAAAAATAGGGTAATAACGAATGCGGTGACCGATAATTGTACCTTGCACATTGCCCAAAGCACAATTCTTGCTTGATGAGTTTTTAGCGAAACGACCTAAAAGCGAACGGCTACCGGCTAGTACGAATATTTAATTTACATTCACTTGCTGCGTAGCAGACTCTGTACGTTCGGTTTAAATCTATCCGCGTCTCTAAGATAAAAACAAACACATACGTTCCAATTTTCGATCTCCGTTAGTCGATTGGCTAACACGCATCCAGCCGAACCAGCTCCGACAATTATAAAGTCGTATTCTTTTTGCGAGAACATGGTCGGTTTTGGGAACTCCACTGGTTTATAATCCATATCGATGTAATCTCTTTGAGAATTCTCGTTCCAACTGAGCCTATTATCATGGTCGATTATCGGTTCTTCGGGATCCACCAAAACTGCAAAGTTCTTCTGGTACTCACCAAAAAAGCCCTAGTAGATGAATTTACATTAAACTTATAAATAAATTCATTTCAGCCACTAGATTTGTTAGAAAATATAAATTCAACGTGAATTTTATACGATTTCGACGAAAATTATTAATCGCACCTCATGATGATTATATATTTCTAATTGGGGAGCTCCCTGAAGGAAATTCGGACCGAGAAAAGTTGTGTCCGGTAAATAGATTTGTCTTTTGAAACGTTTGAATGGTTTCACGCGTCTACCAAAGTCCAGTTCGAAGTTAGAAAAATCATCCGCATCCTCGTGATGTCCAAAATAGTCGACTCTGAAGTTTTGCAAGTCCGACGTGACTTGACCAATTTTCGGATCGAACGCGTAAGTCTTCTCGAAGTTCTCACTCGGTATTTTCACTCTAACCGGTATTTTCGAAGACTCACTGAATATCTTCCAAAAATCTGGCTTGAAATGGCTCTTCGGGGTTGTAGGCGTCAAAGACGGAAAATGATCAAATTTCGTCTCGTAATCTTCCGAATTATCCAGGAACATCGTAAAAGGTTCAATGAAATACTGTTGTGGTAAATTCCAGGCGGTGTTTCGAACCTCTGGGGATCGATAGGTCGAGCCACTAATTATGTAATTCCCGTCGTTGGAGCTGCCGAAGAGTCGAGCGATCAGGGACAGAAATAGAAATGTCTGCGGCTGACAGGTAGACACCATAGAATGAGGAGTGCAGAGCCCCGCCAGATCCGCTGGTACCCACGACATTTTTAATTAATATCAACAAAGTCAGCCGCGATACATCAGTAAATTACGAAAGCACGAGATAGACTGAGAATTCGTTCAGCGGCACCAGAAGACAACGCGGCGCGAATGGATTTTACTGATTTACACCGTGGAACAAAAAAGGGTACACGACCGGAGAAAAATCGTGGCGATATCGCCACAGGCTCGAGAGGTGGTGGTAAAATCTTTGGTGACCGCCACCTGCGCATAATACGGGAATAAAGCGATCGCTTGCGCAATTTTTCTTTGGGAGGAAAATTAGCGTTCCGAGAAACTTTTCTAATCGAGTGTAATTACACTGGCGTGTACGCACTTGGTACGAAAAAAGAGGTAGTGCGTGATAGAAAGGAAGAAGGGTTACCATGTTGTGCAAGTTTGAATTTAGACGCGGTGTTTCTTTAACTTTCACCGAAATACCGTTGAAAAACACAATGAATTTATGATAATCGACTCTGGCCTTTCGCTAGCTCCTGCTTTGTGCAAAACTGGCATGTACGAGTGAAATCGAAGAAATATACTTTTATGAAAAGATATGATAAGTAATACGAAATCGGGAGCTTAAATTGCCTTCTCGATACTCTGTTTGAGTTTTTTCGGTCGTTTCTTAGCAGAAAATATTATCGCTTTTACTCTTGACGGATTTCGTGCGGAAATTGTAGAATAAATTATAATGCAATAACATTTCACCAGGAAATGAAACGTTTTACGGTCATTTTTATGCTTCTGTAATAAATAACAACGAGATTTAGAAGTCAAGTTCTAGTCGTGAACCTCTTTCATTAGCGGAATGTTTGAGAAGCAGAATCTTTTGTAATTTTTCACTCATTGAATTCGTATAACCGAATATTTTCGTTGTTATGAAAATTTAACAAATATTTAATTAAAATAAAACTATGAGTTAATTACATATGTCCATATATGGCTAATGACATTTTTTAGATTATTTAACGCTCATCTTGAACACCGTTTTACTTTTTATCGTATCAGCTTGCAAATTAATAAATTAATTAATTAGTAATAGATAATAATTAAATCGTAAATGAAATAGAAAATTTGAAATATAGTTTGAGGTTTTATTTATATGATAATCGAAAAGATGTTGTGCGTTATATTACAATGGTTAATGTCGAGATTCTATAATTGCGGATCAAATATCATCGCGCCCACGTTCTCTGGATCATATCGGCTGCTTTTTCAGCCACCATAATAATGGCAGCGATCGGATTGGAATTTGGTACAATCGGGAATATCGAAGCATCGGCTACGCGAATATTTGGAATTCCATGAACGCGAAGCTCGGGATCAACGACTGCTGTTGAATCGGTTCTCGGTCCCATTTTACAGGAGCCTGCCTGATGATTCTCTGGTCCTGTCTCTGAACGTATCATGCACTCCCAATACGCGTCAGTACCAAAGTGGAATCTAAAATTGAACGAAAAACATAAATATTTTCATATTTATAACGAAGGATATCAATTTTATACCTCATGCAGTGTTTCGTTGGACTCTGTTCTAGCCTGAAGTCCCATTTCTTCAAAGCTGGAGTCCCGGTCAGTTGAATAACTTTCTTCACCCCTTGAATGAGAATTTTCATATCTTTGGGGTCGGCAAAATAGTTAGGGTAGATAAGCGGTGGGTCGAGAGGGTCCCTCGATCGTAACTTCATGTATCCTCGTGTACGAACGGACACAACAGTAGGTCTTGCGACAATTTCCCTCCTATTCGGACAGGCATTCAGAATTCCGTTCGTACACTCAAAGGAGAGTCCAGTCTTTGGACAGGTGGAGCTAAATCCATCGAAGAATACCTGCCACAAATAATTTCATAAATATTTTATTATTTTTATGTAAATTATTTATTAATTTACCTGCAGATCGGGAACGCCAGGCAGAGCGTAACTGCTTTCCATGAAGGCAGTCACTTGCGTTAACCCAGTGCTAGTTAAAGGTCCTGTTCTGTTATGTAAATACTGATTAACCGTGTCCATGGTCATAGTTTCATACGGAATGTCTCTGATGCTGAAAGTAACCCCAACAGACACATGATTATGCAACGAGCGGCCTACGGGAAGATCTTTGATAGACTTAATGCCGAGGTTCGTAAGATCCTCTTTTGGACCGATTCCAGAATTCAAAAGTATTTGAGGAGACCCGACTGCTCCGGCTGTTAAGATAACTTCTTTGTTGGCTTTCACAATCCTCTTGGTTCCAGACTTGTCGATCAATTCAACGCCATAGGCTTTGTTATCCCACGACGTCGTTAATATTCTACTCACCTAATAAGAAAATCGCATATTTAAGAACTCTCAAAAATTTTTTTATACATTCCAATTTTAAAACTAACCCGAGCGTTTGTGAGCAAATGGAGATTTTTCCTATCGTAAACTGGCCTCAAATAAGCTCTCGATGTCGTTCCTCGTACCCCATTTTCTGTAACCATGGGAGCTACCATGAAACCAGTCATATTGTACTCTTTTAATTGATGATTTCTATATCCCAATTGCGATGCAGCCTGCAGCAAGTCGTCCGCGAATTTTGGCTTATGTTTGAAATATTGAATTTTCATGGGTCCACCGGCTTCCGTACGAGCGAATTTATCCGACAGCATTCTAGGATCCTCGGGATTCTCAGCGCGCTGGAAGTAATGCTCGATCTCATCGTAAGACCATCCGGTGTTGCCAGCTCGTGCCCATTGATTGTACACTTCCGGAGATCCACGAACGTACATCATTCCGAATATACCGCCAGTGCCAGACACCATTTTTCCCCTTGGCCAAGAACACACGCCGTTGGTCTCTAAAATTAAATTGATCGGTTAAGTTTCCACATCCATGTACATCATAATTGGTCTTATTTCGAAATGAAACAGTATTTCTCTTAACATTATTTCCCTCAACATTTAGTTTCCCCGCTTGGGGAATTGTTATGAGTGATTACCGAGACAAGCAGTAGGGTGTGGCTGAGTGGGTTCGGTCTTGTAATTCCAATCAAGGGATGAATTAACTGCGTTGAACGCTAACCCCGGAATAGCAGTCATAGTTGGCTCTTCGGGTCCCGCCTCGATCAACAAAACTTTCCACCACGGATTCTCGCTCAGTCTTCTAGCTAAAACTGGTCCAGCTACACCGGCACCAACGATGATAAAATCGAACCTGAAGAGAATTTTTAAAATCGATATTTTTTTCATATTTTACATTTTGAAATTTGCAATTATAAAAAATATAAATAGTACCATTCATTTTCACTGGGTACGTCGTCCTTTCCTAGCCTCCTGCAGGGATCGGAAATGTCGTATCTAGCCATCATAAGATTCTGAACGAGATTCATGAAAGCAGTCTGCCCATTGCAGGCAGCGTTCATGTACTTCGTATCCTCAAATTGACAGGCGCAGCATCCATCGTCCACTGCCGCTGCTTTTGCGTTGAAAAACTCACCCCTGCCGATAAACTGAAGGGAGTACAAAAAATTACTCGCTGAGGAAACACAAAAAACGTTCGCGAAAACGAACGCGAGGAAGAAACGATTCATTCTCGAATTGTTGATTTACCGGAGCACCGACAATAACGGAATGAGCAAATATTATATCACGAGTGCCTATTTTAAAGGTCTAAATTCGGTGTGTCCCAACCTTAACCCATTGGATAACACACCCGCATGTAATTCGAGTTGAATTGAGGCTCGAAATTTTCATGGATTACGTTACTGTTTTTTTTTTATGGCAGGCCCGTGTATCTTTATGCATGTTGACGATAAAAGTCTCTTCGTTTCTTATCTCTTCCCCAAAGTTACGTAACGTTATCACCTTGGAGGATTTCGCATAAAAATTGAATCGCTTCAGGAAAAGCGAATGAAAATTCTTTCGGTCGAATTTTATTTTCCTGGTGCGAGGTCAAGATTGAAATTCGTTTGACTTACCTTCGACTTTTCACTGGTTGGCAGGGAGAGCGCACTCTGCGCTAGAAGAGCGAGGGAAATGTAGAACCACATTTTCCTTACTTGTATCTGGAAAACGAATAACTCTAAGAAAACAAGAACCGGATTGGTAATTATTTTTATAAAATTTCACACTGCTGACAGAATTAGCGATGACTTGACCACATCAAACGTCACTTTAAAAAATGTTCCTGCCGAGCCAGCGAAGAGATCGAATCTCGACACGAGCCTCGGCAGTCTCATGACGACTCGAGCGCGTGCTTTAAACTCCCGAGGAGCTCGTCGAAGTTACGAACCGACGTAAGGGTGAAGCCGGATGCGTCATAATAAATCATTATCAAGACGCGCGTGCGGCTACTCTGGCAAGACTCATCTTCGCATTTCGTATTTACAAAATCGTCACGAACCATATTGGGAGGAATTCGAGATCAATGCAGGAACAACGAAGCGCGTTGTGTATCGACCAAAGATCATGAGCCTCATTCACGAATATTCGGTAATCACATCTCCTGATCGAGTTTCGCTCGATAAGATTAGATTCTTTGAAAAACGTCTGTCAACGGTGTTTGAAGTTAAGAAAAAATTATTTTTTAAATTATTATTATTAAAATTCTATTATGAATTATTTTTAAAAACTATATGAATACCAATTTTTTGCTGAGTTTCAAATTATATATATATTATTGAAATTGAATGAAGTAATTCTGGAAGCCGGTAATCTCTGGAATTGAATTCCACCCTTCTCGAGAGCGAGAGCGCATCCTCGTATAGAAATAGAGTTCGATGAAAAGGAAACTTGGGGTTGAGTCTCCCTGCAGGGAACAACGTCGAATGTTCGTCGAAGCGCACCGTGAATTCGTTCAACCGTTTTCTCGCTCGAGATCGTTACCCCGCGAGTCCCTTCTGTCCCTCTTAGCGTTAGACGTCGCTAATTAACAGTCCCTTCGTTTCGAATCTCTCTACGTGACGTCATTCCACTTAAACGGTATACACGCTGAACCACAATCACAATTGAACGCTTGAATCACAATATCATTCTCGCATCCTGGTATACAATTTATACTTTAATTCTAATGGTCTCTGACGATTAGTACCAATTAAATAACTATAATGATAACTTGGATAGATGAATAACTAAGGGATTAGTTGATTTCGAGTAACATGCTTCGGGCCGAATTGTTTATTATTGTTAAAAATTCACCAGTCTCACGAAATGAAAAACTCGTGACGATAGTCAAAGCGATTCCATAAAATTCCACTTGACGTCTCAATCACCTTATTCAACCAAAATGAGTTCATAACGATTTGTCCTTGAAAATTGAATAACCCTTATCTCTCATTCATCCTCCAGAACCACACATACCACTTTATCCCCGCATTATCGATGGAGGTGTAGTGATTATTCCAGTCGGTTGGTCGCTCGGGTCGATTCAAGGTCCGATATATGTCACAAAACGTATAAAGCGAGACAGAACCGAAAACAGAAGCTAAATAAGAACGTGCAAGAGGGACAGAAAATGAGAGCGAGAGAGAGGAAGAGAGAAAAGAGAGTCCACGAAAAACGTCAGCGGCAAAATTACTATTTGCCAAAAGCAAACGAGTATCGCGTATTGTTTTGGTGTGGAACGTAAAAAAACCGCCGCGATCGATCGTCACTGTCAAAAAACACGTGAGTAAATAATATCGGGTTTGGTTTCGGGCCGAAAGTCGATCGAGCAGCGCGCGCGTCTCGGGCGCGTGGAAGGCTCCGCAGAACGTGAAAGTTGCGCGTCGCCGATATTAAACTTTCGACCAGCGCCTCTCTCGGACTCGGACGATGATGAATCTCGCGCGAAATTCCTCGTGAATCTCTTTTTCTTCAAGGTGTATCGGATAGAGCACGATAGCAGACTGAATTCATTTTGCACTTTGTGATGAGCTTTTTTAGAATAAGCAAAATTCGCTAATTACGTTCAAATTATAAATAAAAATAAAATAAAGTAAACAATAGGTGCATAACAAAAACAACTTTCAGAAAAACGATGTGATCATAAAATAAATTCACATGGAAAATTGAATCAATTGCACCAAATATGATGGGTATGCAACAAGAAGAAAATAAAAAAAACAAGAGAGAGAGTTGAGAATTTTTACGTACGAGAGTATTTTTTCAGGCTGCGTGCACTTACCGGTTACGCAATTCTTCTCTCCTTGGTTGGATCAAAGACCACCGACGTCCTTGGTGAACCTGAAGAAACACCAGTTTCTCGACCGGGGGGTTGCTCCTTACGAACTTCTCGCGTCTCGTCGCGCACGAACGATACTGTTTAACCGCGGAGGAGTGATCTACATCGCGTTGACACATTGGGATATAAGGGGGCGATCGACCTCTCTGCGCGGTGGAAGGAAAGACCTGATGTAATTAAGGATTACGTGACACCTGTTCACACATTCGGGAGGCCCGATTTTTTCCCCACGCAATTCCGAAGAGTGGATGAATCGTAGCTCGAGTTCTAGACTCGTCTTCGCGAACACTACTAAGGAACATCTGCCGATCTTCTCTCTCTCTCTCTCTCTCTCTCTCTCCTCTCCTCTCGTCGAGTTCAGCAGAAGAAAGTCTTACGAGAAATTGGCTGGAGTGGCCTTTCAAATTGAGACAATTACCAACTAGATAACTGTGTTAACGCGAGACAGGAAATAAATGCGTTCGTTTTGGAAAGATATGATTGATTAATTTTGATGACAAATACAGACTTTGTTTGATCGGTGTCGCAGAAGGTGCTCGTTAAGGTGTTGAGACGATAGAGCTAACATTCTGTTGGATTTTGTGTTACATGCAAATTGATTAGTGACAGCTTCTCGTGAACTTCCGAATACTAAGTTGGTTAAATAGATACACAAAATTGTTCGTTCTGGAAAAACATTATTCAAATTTGCGACCTTCGTGACAATTTGTATTTTATTTACAATCCGGGTGTACAGTATTATTATGTATATTTTTTAGAATGAGCGAAATTCAAATAAAAACAATGACGTAACACTTGTGAATCGAGACTCACTGGTAACACATGTTGGTTTATAATTAACGGTATACTTTATTTTTCGACAGTATAAAAAATTAAAAATTACAGCCTTATATGTTACGGATTTTGTTCTACGCTCGAAAAAAAACCACAACTATCTAAAAGGAGGTATTCCTATGGGCTCACCGAACGTTCGCGTTCCTCGTAATACTGAATCGAAATATGCAGCGGCTGATCTTTTCATCGCCATCGTGGCATTGAAGATAAAAATGCAGAATACAAACAGCATGCAATCTCATCGTAACTCGGTGGCCCTTAATTATCTAGATCTTTGAAATCCGTAAAAATTGTAACAAGGCCAACTTACGTGAAAATTTTATCTCCCTGGATTATTGTTATAATTGCACTCATCCAATTCCCAGGCCTTGAGCAAAAATATCCACTTGCCACTCAATAATTAAAGAAACTAACGAGTTATCAATTCTCAATTTGAGCGATCAGCAATCGCGTAATTCTATATTAAATTTGCATTTCTCAAACACAAATAACCAGTATTTGTGAGAGACGATTCTTCAAAAACCGTTAACCATGAACAATTATCGTTCGTTATCCAACTAATCGGATTCTAAATCAATGAAAACAGTTAGCCTTAAATGAATATATCACGTTGAGGATATTAAAATTATTCCTATTAGTCATGGTTGGTTTTGCACTTTTTATAAATATGTAGATTCGATTCTACGAGTTAATTATAAAATTACAATATTACTCGCTTAAAATCTAAAAACACAACAATGTGACCCTTAATTCTAATCTTAGGTAAAGAGACAAAGTTCCTAATCGTACGTATTCGAAGTAAATTTGTCGAAAAACTCATTCAGGAAATATGGCATATTTGATTTTGAGTACGCTAGCTTAAACTAACTATTTACACGCAACGCTACTCAAAAGCTCAATCATCCGTACCAAGACCAATGTTTTCATAATTCGAGTGCTCGATTTAGGAAAATCCTACATTTTCAAAATGTATTTTAGTAAATCGATTCCCAAACCATGTTTCAGTCGCGTTTCATAAATTCACAGCCAAATCCTGAAGAGCAGTTCTAAATTCGATCAACCAGCGATTGGCGAGTTCAGCCAAAATTCCTTGATCATATCGGAACCTTTCTCTCCTATCATAATGGCAGGTGCGTTGGTATTTCCGCTGACGAGATTTGGCATGATGGAGGCATCGATGACCCTGAGTCCAGTAATACCGTACACTCTCAATTGAGGATCCACGACTGCTTCGGGATCCCAGTAAGGGCCCATTTTGCAAGTGCCAACTGGATGATAAATAGTAACCGTGTAATGCCTGATCATGCACTCCCAATACGAGTCGGTATAAGCTGGAATGTGCTGGCACCCAGGGAAAGACTTGTTGTACAATTCACTTCCAAATTTCTTGAAAGCATTGGTTCTGCTCAACGCCACACCAATCTTGACACCCTCGACAAGGGTAGCTAAATCCTCCCTCTCCTTGAAATAATTCGGGTAAATCCTAGGATGATCGAACGGATTGCTACTACGTAACTTGATGAAACCTTTGCTCTTTGGTCTTAGCAACATGGGAATGACACTCCAAGTGTCTTTGTTGCTTATTGGAGCAAAAACGGCGTCGTAAAAACGCTTCGTCAGCCCGTGTACCTTCCTTATCTGTCTACCGCCGTCGGAGTTCGTGGAGCCGGATACAAAATGTAACTCTATGTCTGGAAAATCATCAGACGCGTTCACGTATTTCGTGTTAACAAATGCTAGACCCTCGACTCCGCCCAAAACGGTAAGCGGTCCGTCACCCATCACAGCGTACTGCATCACAGCTTGAACGTTGTGCAGTCTCCTCTCGACCATTGATACTTGCTGGTTAACCATGAAGGTCAGACCACCCAGACCAACGTGGTCCTGAAGATTTTCGCCCACTCTCAAATCCTGTATCACTGGAATACCATGCTCCGCAAGATGCTCACGTGGCCCTACTCCCGACAGCATCAACAACTGAGGAGAATTAATAGCTCCACTGGACAAAATGACCTCTTTTTTGGCTCGAATACGGAAGACCTTCTGGTCTCTCACGAATTCCACACCATAGGCAGTTTTGGATGTTGGGTCGATCAGTGTTTTCGTCACCTAGAAATATTTCAAATCTTATTGCATTTGGTATGAATAATTATTTTGGGGAAAAGGGAAAACTTACGTGAGAGTTTAAGGCGATGTGAAGATTTTTCCTCAATCTGACAGGTCTTAGAAAAGCCTTGGCTGAAGAGCACCTGCTGCCTCGTCTCGTCGTTCCCTGGGCTATCATAAAGCCCGTTTGATACTCTCCATTGATATCCCTGTTCTCGTATCCCATCTCTTGGCCAGCTTGAACGAAAGCTGCGGCCAGAGGCGTGTGCCAAGGCGCTTCCTGAACCGTCAAGTAACTGCCAGTTGCGTGATAAGGAGTTCTAGCTAGATACGGATTTTTATTGTCCTCGGACTTCTTGAAGTAATAGAGAGCGTCCTGGGAACCCCAGCCAGGATTGCCCTGCTGTTCCCAGATATCGTAATCTTTCTTATTGCCTCTCAAATAGAGCATGTAATTTAAAACACTGCTGCCGCCGATCACCTTTCCTCGAGGCCAATTACACTGGCTATTTTCCATCGCTGTAATTCATTCATTATTATTAGTTGACGTTTTTATTTTTTGAAAATATTTTTTTCTTCATTTTTTATTTTTAATCTCATTCTGTTTTTATCGAAATTACAATTTACGTAATTCGATTACGGGCACGGGGTAAAGTCACGCAATAATAATCTAATTATCTCGACGTGAAATTGTTCTATATATTTACCCAAACAGAATCCTTCAGCTGGTTCACTCTTGTACTGCCAATCGAGTTGACTCAGCTGTAGATATCCAGCGAGTAGCGGAACGTCCGAGATTTCGGTCTCGTCACCGCCTGCTTCCAGCAGTAACACATTCCAATCTTCAATTTCTGATAAACGACTCGCGACCACAGCACCTTGTAGAGGGAATTACAATTTTTAAAAATCGTTTCATATTAATTATCGAATGTTGCGAAAACTCACCTGCCGATCCACCTCCTACGACGATAAAATCGTAAGAAGGTAGAAGTAATTCCGAAGGCACGTTGATCACAGGAGATTCAGAGTCCATCACGTCATAGTGAAAATATACAAGAGCTGCAGCGAGCGCGGGGAAGAACCACTGTAACCCGCTGGATGCCGTTGAGAGGCCTCCAGCCAGAACGCTCTCGATTCCCATTTTTCACGAATTTATTCCACTCGATTAAAATCTGCGAATTGAGTTCTGTTATCAATAACTCGTGACGTAGAATCGTTGAAATTATTCAAAAAATGATCCAAAGATTTGAATAACTTTCTTTCAAAGAGAAAAGAGATTACTTTTCATCGAGGACGATGATACTTCCAACTCGGAGGTTTTGCCTGGAATGAAAGAACCACGATTAAGGAAGCGAGATCGGTGCCCCGTGCACCCTGACTGTCGTCACGTAGACCACCGTCGGTCAGGGAAAAGCTAAATCGTGATCCAAGACAGCGGACGACTCGCGATTCGAGACTGTGTAACTATGTCGCGAGTAGAATAACAATCGACCCCTTACTAACTTTCGATCGTTAAGTAATATCCTATTAACACGGTGAAACAAAATTAAAGGCTTCGGAAACTACTTTAGTTACGAATTTTGTCATTGGCTCTCGTATATTTTGCGAGAGAAATTTAACAACGTTTAACGACTAATATTCTTCGAAGTACAATTCGTGTCTGATTGAGAATTTTTTTTACAAACGAGAAAAAATTTGGAGGTAGAAAGGTTCTTCGATTTACCGTTCGATTCGAGGAAGCTCGATTGAAAACGAGCAGTCACGAGTCGAGTTGAAATCCTTTCGAAATTGTAAATCGAACAACTTGAGACTTTTATTTGTTTTTGGATAAAAGTAAGTCTAACCAGGATTTCTCTCGCTCGAAAGTTTAATGAGAGTGCATTCTAGAACTTCCGATCTCGGCGCTCGATTAGATATATATATATAGAATACTCTTCTTGACAAGAAAAATTCCAAAAACGTTGGAACTTATTAAAATCAGAAATTTACAACTTTAAATTTCGATTAAATTTTACATCTCGTTGTAAAAGCCAATCTCTCTAAAATTACAGAACGTTATTAGTTAACTTGCTTTCCGGAAGGAAACCGCGTTCAGACAATTTATTTTACCGACGTTTCGCCAACATTGCAGTTAGTTTCTTCACAGGGCCAAGGCTCTGTACTGAGCTTTCTTGTTCTCGGATCCTATACTTATATACCCTTGTGCTCTGTTTTGGATTATTGTTTCAGCCATTCAGACTTTTTTTTATTGTTTTTTTTTTGTTTGTTTTTCGATTGTTTCGACTATTTTTGTTGTTTTTATTATTGTATTTTGTATTTATTGTATTTTAAAAAACATTTGTTTTTATTAAAAGAAACAACCAAAAAAAAAAACAACAACAAAAAGTCGAAACAATAAAAAAAAGTATGATTGGCTGAACCAATAATCCGGAATAAAGCACAAGGGTATATAAGTAGGATCTGAGAACAGGAGGGCTCAGTACAGAGCCTCAGCCCTGAAGAAACTAACTGCAATGTTGACGAAACATCGGCAAAATAAATTGTCTGAACGCGGCTCCCTTCCGGAAACCAAGTTAACTAATAAGGTAAACAATGACCGCGAAAGTCTTAAAACTATAATCACAGAAGGTGTAAACAGAAAATTTTCAATGTCGTGCTTGTCAAGACTACATCGTCGTATTTGAAACCCAGATCTTCATAGTTTTTCACGCAATACGTATTCGGTCGACGAAATTAAGATCGTCTATCATTCGAAAAGCTTAGTTAAATTTCTGTTTGAAGTTTACAAAGATCCTTTCTTTTCAACGAATAAAACTAATTTTCGTAATAAATTTAAATGAACAATCGCAAGAAAAAAATCTACAAAATTTTCCGAAATATCTATCTTGAGTTGCCCAATCGGTGAGCCATTCAGGGTTCGATGATCTCAAAACCAGTCTACTATTTACAGGATCCGGCTCATCTCAACCGGATTCGTGTATCGTTAAAGCCCGGTTACGTATTATTACGGAATCCTACATAAGCCTCAGAAATTCACTCGAATGTCAAATCCGGGAAGAGGTAGAAAAGCAGCTTCACAATTTTCACAGTCACAAAATTTCAGATTCGCAACACACAAACAATCTCGAGACAAGGATTATTATTTCATAATTATTCATTGCTATAAAAAAGCAGTTCACGTTACGAATTTTTGGGGTAGAATTTCGAATTCGGAATTCACTCTCCAGGACAATTTTGTTATAAAATTTCACTCACTGTAACGAGATTAGTATATACGTTTGTTTGTTATTACCGTGTAATATCGAAACGTAGAACACGAGCGACTGTGAGGTTAGAAGTAGCGCTGGAGAACGACCATGACCTTGTGGCTGTTCGCGGACGAACTGAATCGGATGGTGCGTGGAAAGACCGGGATCGTTCGTGTACTATACCCAGCACGGGTACACAAACGGGTTTCTCGACGCATAACGGTCATCCGCCCTCCTACTCGCCGCTCTTACGTCTTTCTCGCTCTTCCTCTTTCACCTATACGTAGAAGATACACGGTAGCTCCCGTGGAACTCCAGAGAAAGCGATAATGATACGTTCATGATTGTTTGTACAATTTCGTTGAGGTCAAAGAACCATTTAGCGGTGCATACAAACCGCTGAAATCCATTTGCAATATAATACCCGTGCTCATATATAATCTCACCTGGTAAATTATGCCAAACTCGATTGACCTTGTTGCAGTGAATTTAAAATTATAAAAACTCGAGCGAATTTTCGAATAAAGTTATTCGAATCCAATGCAAATATTTCATAATAACTTATCGACACGCGGAATTACGATAGGCGAGATTCAGGCTTGGCACACATTGTCACCGGGACGGAACGTACCGTCAACGAAAGAAATGAGTGAAAAAATCGAGACAAACTTTTCTCGGTTCGAAAGCGATTCCTCGATGCTATTGAAAATTTGCAGTCGTTTCGCATAGTTGTTTGCCAATTTATGGCGGTCGTGTGAAAGTTTATCTTCGAGGAGAATCGGTTTTAACAGCTCGCTATTTACTAGCGACGAAATAATAATCGATTTAGGAGAATACGCGGCTAATTATCGGTTAGAACGGGTCAACAGGTATCCTCGTGCGCGCTATTTTTGTAACCGACCGCGGTGGGTGGAGGAAAAAAAGGCGTACGTCACAGCGCGAACGGCTGGAGAATAGCCATTGACGTGACGCGTTCAAAGTTACGGTAAACAGCGTGGAGAAGCCAACCTGCTACGGGAACGACCTACTTATCGTTGGCCGACTTGCGACACGAACCACGAGCGGGTATTTGACGCTCGCCGGTGAATAGCAAATTATACCTGCGATATCGTAACAGGTCGTTCGGTGATTTCGAAAATCGAACTTAGATGCGTTGTTTATAGATTTTCAGAAACAACCACCAATTGTCATTCGATTCACGATATTTGTGAAAATCCTTGCTATATTTTGTAATTCATAGGTATTGTTTTAGGTGTAGGTAGACTATCTAATACGTCTTATCTACTAACATTGTCGTGTATCTACCAACACGGTGTTCCATAATTGATACACGCCGTGTTATACAACTTCTAATAATCCATTCTAACGAGGAAAAATCCTAAATCTAACGTAACCAGGAATAAATCAAATTCGTTGCGAAGTTGTTTTTTAGTCTCAACTTTCTTCTAAATGATGATTTATTGTAATCAGTATAGTTGGCAAAAAATGCTAAACAGTGTCGAGAGACAATCTTCTGTCGACAAAATTCGAGTCGACAAATTATTATTAAGAATAAAATGATAAAAATAATAATACAATAATAACGATTTTGAAAAATTCTATTTTACAGGAGGATGCTGCGGATCGATGAAAAAGAGAACCATCGTCGGAGGCTACGCCTTCACCTGGTGGTTTGTCACCGACGTGCAACGTCTGTCCCTCGAGGTGATGACGCTAAATCCGGTGTGTGAAAATGTAGAGACCGCGAGGGGTGTACCATTGACCGTCACGGGAGTGGCCCAATGCAAAATAATGAAAGCCGATGAATTGCTGCACACGGCCAGTGAACAGTTCCTCGGGAAATCCGTACAGGAGATAAAATCCACTATTTTGATGACATTGGAAGGTCACTTGCGTGCGATTTTAGGTAAATAACAAATAATAATAATAATAATAATAATAATAATAATGTCGACGAAAATTAGTTTTCTCCTATAATATTAATAACAATAAAAATATTCTGATTACTAGGCACACTATCAGTGGAGGAGGTTTACAAAGATCGAGATCAATTCGCGGCGCTGGTACGAGAAGTGGCAGCGCCTGACGTCGGCCGGATGGGTATCGAGATACTATCTTTCACTATTAAGGACGTTTACGACAACGTTCAATATCTCGCGTCCCTCGGCAAGGCGAGGACAGCCGCCGTTAAACGAGACGCCGACGTCGGAGTTGCCGAAGCGAATCGAGACGCCGGCATCAGGGTGAGTTATCGCCGTCTCCAAAAATATTTACAAAACCAAAATTAGCGAAATATAAACAGATTGCGTCAATAAAATTAACGGCGAATAAAAACAATGAGGCGTCGAACATGAACGATATCGAACAAACAAAAATTAATATCGAAATTTCGATTATTTTAGGAAGCAGAATGCGAGAAGGCGGCGATGGACATAAAATACAACACGGATACGAAAATCGAGGACAACGCTAGGCTGTATCAGCTTCAGAAGGCGAATTTCGATCAGGAAGTTAACACCGCGGTAAGAATTTGTTTTTCGAATCTCTCACGTCCGAAAAAGAAACGAGAAATGAGAACGAAATTTTCGACGGTCGTAGAAAGCGGAAGCCCAGTTGGCCTACGAACTGCAGGCTGCCAAGATCCGACAGCGAATAAGGAACGAGGAGATACAGATAGAAGTCGTCGAGAGGCGCAAGCAGATCGAGGTGGAGGAGCAGGAGGTGCGCAGAAAGGAACACGAGCTGCAGAGCACCGTCAAGCTGCCAGCCGAAGCCGAGCACTACAAGATCGGCAAAATTGCCGAAGGAAAGAGGTAGATACAGTTGACAGTTAGGTAATGACAGTTTCCAACTAGGATGATCGAAAATCGACAATCTCTTTCAGAACGCAAACTGTAAACGGGGCTAAGGCCGAGGCCGAGAGAATCCGATTGATCGGTGAAGCCGAGGCGCAATCCTTGGAGGCGGTCGGCGTGTCGGAAGCCGAACGCATGCGAATGAAGGCGGCTGTTTACAAGAAATACGGCGATGCGGCGATACTCAACCTCACGCTGAACGCGCTACCGAAGGTAGACTGCAATTACGATAATGGACTATCGCGTGTCTCCCTCGATTGGTCAGAAATTAAATTTCAACGTTTAGAAATACCGCAATTGTCGTTTTCTAGTTGATTATCGATGCTAGGATAATCTCTTGGTAGTTTGTCTTTCTAGGCTTTTCGATCGTGTAAACTTTATCGACAACAGCGGAATTTGACAGTTGACGAGATTACAAATGATCGAAAACAAAATATACTCATTTTGTATTTTTTATATAGACAGTTTTCAAAATTTTGCAGTGTGTTATGCTAAGAAATATAAGCGATACTAATATTTGTCTTCTCTCGCAGATCGCGGCCGAAGTAGCAGCGCCGCTAGCGAGAACAGAAGAAATCGTTCTCTTGGGAGGTAATGCCAACACTAGCGGAGACATCACGCGTCTAGTCGGACAAGTGCCCCCAGCTGTTCAGGCTCTGACCGGAGTCGACCTTTCGAAGGTAAACTTTTGTCGACTCTTATTACGGTATTCTGAGAAAACTCAAATTCGTTTTTTCAACAGGTACTGAGTAAAATACCTGGGGCCAAGTAATCCAGGATTCCCCGACTCTCCAGCAAACAGCGGAACGGCAAATGACTCGGAAAAGATTCAGCTGGAGAATGAAAAAAATCGTTACTGCCAAAATTGATTGCCGCTGTTGGCGCGCGTCGACAAAATAATCTTCGTTTGAAACCTTCCCAAGAAATTACTCTACCTCAAGTTTTTTTAGAGCTGAAACACGCAAAACGACGCGCGTTCGAATTAATACCTCTCGTGCAATCGACTGGACAATCACTCTTTCGTACTCGACGCGTCTTACCGATTCACTCAGCGCACATGGTTTCGATTTTATCTACTTCTCTCTTTTTCTCTATCTTTGTCTCTTTACCTATGTCGTGTGTTCGCAATAAACAATCCACATACTGTTCGATGAATTATCGCATAAACGAGAGAGATTATCGCTTTGTGAGTTAGCACATTTTTTGAAATTCGAAAGAAATCCGTTGCGTACAGTACGAAAAAGTCGTGTCGATAGAATTCTTATTTGACTTCGATATGTAACCGAAATGGCTGATGAAGAAACGAAATCGAGAATGTTGTATAGACGAGATATTCACGTCGAGGCCGTACAGTCGACGAAATCATTGCTAACATCGCATTGTAGTTTAAAAATGTACACCGTTACATTGATGAATCTATTGTGATCGAAGTTTTTCTTGATCATTGTGTTCAACGTAAATAAGTGAAATCCCAGATAAGGCGGAATGAAAAGTAGACGCACGTACGGAATAAGGACACGGAGTTGTAAGAGTACGATGAATAACGATTTTTCCGTAAATTGATGTACATACTTTGTAGGTACATAGCTATCGAAATCTGCTATCGAGTCGAGTGACTCTTAAGTATCGTTTTATCGATTTCGTAGTACACTGGACTGACGAGCTCATCGGATCGGGAAACGATGTGAAACAGCTTTTCCGATTTAGGAAGTGCCAATGTAAATAAAACGAAGCGCGTTCTCGTCACCGTTTGCAGTGAATTCACGTTATGTTCCGATCGAGACGTTGCCGTGCACCTTTTAATTGCTCCACGATAGTGCTCGATCGCATAATATCGCGCTTTGTGATCCTGGCGAGCGAGTCGGAAGTCGACTCGAAGTCTTCCTCCGAATGACCTACCACCGACTCAGTGAGAAACGAGTGCGCTAAAATGAATTTTTCGGATATTTTGCTAAATAATGAATATACATGTATAGTCTCGTCTATCGTGAGAAAAGAAAAGATGATAATCAAGATACTCGCACTCGATTTGTCAACTATTTTGCTGTAATTTATTCCTAATACCGTTGAATTTGCTCCGATGAGTGGAGTCAGTTTGGATTAGCATTGTTGCAATTTACGACGATCGATTTGTAAATTTCCGGGAGCAGCCTCGATACGCCAATGTAAAATAATTAACTGGGGCGGTTGATCCTCGGCTCTGTGATTGATTCTTGAAATTGGTCGCTCTACAGCCGGAGATACTCGCAAGTTATGTTCGCGAAGGTTCAGCGATTCTTCGATTGCATAGAATTTCTAAAAGAATGCCTTCTTTTCTCATTTCGCACTTTAATTTCGTACATTATATTTAGATATGTATGAATTTGAGTGTTTTATACTTTTTTAAAAATAATTTTTTACTTTCGAATCTATCAGGATCGGTATTGATAAATAGCCAGGTTAATGAAAAAAAAAGAAATATTCCAAGAACACTTCTGTGATCAATGTAGATTTCTTTTATTTAGAAATAATGGTCTATTATTGCCTAATCAAATTACATTCGTTGTAGTCGATAGTCGTCAAAAGAAATGAAAATTTCGCGTTCACTGGCGAATTTCGTTAACTACTTTAAGATCTAAGGTTGCTGAACCGTTATTCATTCGACTTAAGTAATTCACTAATATGTCCAGTGGGCAACCATTCAAGTGATCTTAATTAAGTGTATCCCTAAGACACTGTATAAATCTCGCTTTGTCATAATTTTGGACGAATGATACTCGCACATTAGATAATTAAAAACTTTAAGTAGTGGCCTTGTTTCTAATGGCGGCTCTAGAAAGAAAATTTTTGCTTTTCAACTTCACCCTCTGAAAAAAATTTTTGGGGAATAACGCCAGAGCTTCATCTCTATCTGTCTACGACGTAAAAATTACAAAGAATCGTGTGCAACAAATTCGGTATTGTCGTAATGACATTGCATTACTATAAGTACACAATCCATTATGAGATGTTTGTTTTATTATCGATGTTTATGTATTCTGTAGTGAATTAGTTGTGATGATTATTGAATATTATTTACTAACATTGAAACGAAGGGTCTTTTCGCTTTTTCGATTGAATTATATTGAAATTCAAAAAATCATCATCATCATTCATCATGGTTCAAAAATTCTTCTTCTTAGAGGGTTTAATCACATTCCAAGCGATATTAGCTGGTTTTTTTCTGATACTGTGTGATTATCTGTTGTAGTATCTATATTGAATTCATCTAATGATTCCCATTAGTGGAATTGTATATCGAAGAGGGATTTTGAATAGACAATCGCCAATGATTTTCGATTAGATCGATTAATTTGCTATCATGTTCATCCAAATATGGGATTTTATTTAAAGAAATTTATAATAATATATATCTCAAGAAATATATAACTGAATATTGAAAAATTTTATTATTTAACTATTGAGTTGAAATAAAAGAAAGATAGCTTAGCGCACAAATTTCATCATCAAAGATTGAACCGATGATATTAAATGATTTGATGTAAATAACCAACAAAAGTTAAAAAAAAAAGTAAACTCTAATTGTAATCTCCAATTGCCTGTTTTATGTTCAACAAAAATAGTTTTACTATTTAGCGTATATGGTTTTATTCGAGTAAAAAATCTTGTCTCGTGAGCTAGCCACTAGCTACTGCGGATGGGATTCATTTATTCAAATTGTCATGTACAGTATTGATAGTTCTACTTGCCTCCAAGTACAACATTGTACGCCGAGAAGCCAAAAAGAGACCATTGTTGTCTAAAATGAATCTTGTTGAAATTAACGAACAAAATCTAGTGATATATTTTATTTACTTCTCTTATTTATACAAAGTTTTATTTTTATCAATTATGATTCTTTATTATCTCGTTACGAATTTTCATTTTGTTCGTTAACTTCAAATTCATATCTCTCCCCCTCTTGTATACTTTATTCATACGTGCCACCCATTTTACCTCTTTTTAATAGATAACATATGCATAACCATAATTTTAGTACGAATTTCCTTATTTTTAGTTTCGTAGAATGTTGTCTTGCGTTTACAGCACGGTTAATAATTTTTAATTTAAAATTGATTTGAGCACCACCGTCTTCGATATACATGAATAAGGACATTTTTTTAGCGATTAAGGATCTTCGTTACCTCTGAACCGAACAGTCCAAATATATAAAAAGTCACGCGTTCGTTGATTTTATAACGAGCATAGTAATATATTATAAATAATATACATATTATATTCTTTGTGTTGTAAGGGTACTATTAACCCTTGATGAGAACTCTCATCGTCAACTCGTGAACCTCTGTAAGCATTGATGATCGAACGAATTCAGTTTACGAAGCGATGAATAATTTGATAACGAAACGAGTGAAAAGGGTTAAAGTATCTCATATATACATTACAGTTCGACATTTTGAAAAGTATAATCATTTGCATATTTTCTTTAATATATGATAGGAAAAATTGCCACGAAGGTGGAAATGTAATACCAAACTTGGCATTTTCGAATGCAGATCATTCACTAGTCGTTAATTCGCTAATTGCACTTTCGAATTTGTATGCGTATATATAAAATTGTTTGCATATATTGTAATGAGTAGATCGATATGATCGCATCTATACTTTGCCTTGTTCATCACGATGACGATCGCCTTGTTCTACTTTGTAAAAGAGAAAACATTATACTTAGCGATAGGCAGTAGTTAATTGAGAGAAATGATATTCGATCAAACGTTTTTTCGAGTCAATAATGTAAAAAAAAAAAAAACGGGAAAATTATGCCCTCTGAGTGCGAGTATGTTAAGTCGTTAAGTATCAAAGATCCTTAATCAAAAATCAAAGTTTCGTTTGAATTTAGAATATGCACTTGTGTGTAACAATATTTGTTTCACGGTTGACACATTCGTTTTCTCCTCGTGCTTCATCAGAACACTCAAACACGATGGATTACGCGTCATTCCTGTTTCTATAATTCACGAGCGATACACCGTACGTGTAAAACTAAGTGAGTCGCTGCGAAATTCGTAGATGTATGAGAATGTGAAAAGAGAAATGAAAATTGCTATTTTCTGCGAATGCGACCAATATTCAAGACGGGAAAAAATAAAATAAATTAAAAGAAAAAAAATGATGATACGTTGACAGACTTAGTTAGTAATTCGAAAAAATTTTCTCAAGTGTCTAAAAATATAAGAAAAAGAAATATTAATAATCTAGTTTTTTGTAAACGATTAACACGAGATAATGTATATTTTGAAACAAAAAAAATGTGTGCTAGAAATGTCCCAATGCATAGATAGAAGACAATATAATTGTGTCATATTCTACTCTAACTGAAAGTAATGAAAATACACAATGCATAGTGCATATTTTTAATAAATGGATCTGAAAAAGAAAAATGTTTGTTTTAATCAATCCGTCCATTTTTCTTTAGGAGAATTGTCGAGCTGCTGAATTGGAAATGTCATGTGGAAGGATAAGGTTATAGATAACCACAAGGAGAATTAGGCAACCTACACATTCATAGTTTTTATTGTAATAGATTGTATTGAACTTTGACGCACTCTTTTTAAAACAAAAAGTGTTCCTTACTCCACTTACTGGCCCACAGAGGCCTCGCAAAACCTGTTACAACGAATCTATAACATAGTACGCAACAAGTTGTTCGAAGAGTCGTGTGACATATCGTTTTATAAGTTTTTTTGTGTCTTATTTAATCCTTTGCATCTCGTTTATATCGGGAAAAGGCGTTATAACAAAATCTCGACATAGACTACACAACAACATTCTTACACTTTAGACGCTCGATAATACATTCACTCGACGAGTTTACAGCATTCGATCATTTACAAACTACAGAGACTCTATATTCGCGCGTTATTTAGGGCTAAATTATTGTTAGTCTCTCTGTGCTAGTAGTTGTCACCCCCATATCGCAATTGATACTCTCTCACGTCTATAACTCTCACATATTTTTCTTCTTTCCTCTCTCGTGTGGTATTTACAATTTGAATCTTGCCAGTCTACTTTTTAGATTGTTAGTAGATAGTAGTTTTATTTTTTTAGCGACATATGCCTACTTCATAAACAGTGTAATACGTTCATCTCTTATCTCGCTATATTTACTAATCACTTCTTTTATTATTCGCTTGTATCACATTGTTCATGTACACATTTCTCATATTTTCATTTTATTTGACGTGTTTTTTTTTGTAGTTTTTATTTAAATCGATTTATTATTTTCAGATTCACCTATCTCTCGCCTCGGCAAAGTGAAACCCTAATTGCCCGAACTCTCACGCCTAGAGCAGCGTTAAACAGGCGATATCGATAATTATATACAAAGAATGAAAAGGGATTTTTATTTCGCTCCTCTCATTCACCTCACACACGTATTTGGCTGGTTCGAATTTTGCTCTCTCTCGCACTCCATACCACAGTGATTATAGCCGGTTGATTCAACTTTTAATGATTATTGATTGTTCAAAGACAACGTTACAGGCCCGTGAACAACGATGTACGAGAAATAATTTAAATAGATAAAGATATTGGATTGTCGATCGTCCGATTCCTCAGAAAAAAAAATTTTGTCAATTTTCATTCATATTTTTGACTAGTACATTTTCAATTCACTTCGGTAACTTCGATTGACGATTTTTCCTTCGTTATTTTTTCTCGTTATCGCGATTGTTAATCACTATTACTATTATTATCGTTATCGCTATCATGATTATTGTTGTAGTTGTTATTCTTATCATTCCTGTCGGGCGGCAACCGAATAGACAGTTGCGATGATTCGATGACAATGACATTTACGCTCGAATTGCTTATCGTTTTACACGAAAACTGAAAAAATTGCAAATGTGTGTATTGGACGATGGTTTGAATTGGAGTTTCTTCGCGCTTTCGACGAAATCACAAACATTCTGTATTCCCTTCTGCGATTAAATCCAGATTCGCATTCGAACAGGAACATTCACATTTTCTATATACAATTTTTAATTGTAGCAGGCTTGTTTTTACTTTTCTTCTTTTTTTTTCTTTAAGTTTAATATTATTATTATTATTATTACTATATATTATTCATATTATTACTTTTAAATCTTATACGAAGTTATCGAAGATCAAATTTCAATAATCATCGCACATGAAAGGCTTGACGAGAACATTTATGAAGTTAAAAAAAAAAAATAGAAGAGTAGAATGAATATAAATCGCTTAACGTGAAATTATATGAGCGACAAGAGAAAACAAGGGAGAAACCATGCTCTTGAAATCAAAATGAAGATATCTCATTGTCGAGATCAATTCTTCATGTTCAATATTCTCAATCGATCTTCACTGAACCCTACATTGGTCTATTTGTTCCTGTGTATGCATATGCAATATGAATATAAAATGTCACTAATTCACAATACTCGAAACGTAGAGGTATAAATCTTGTACAGATACGCTTAGTGCGTAAGATATGCTTAGGATGCAAGTATACATTCTCTTATGTCCAGTAGAACGTTCTTCGTAAAGTTATTAAAAAATAACACAATCAGTGAGTTGAACGATCAATATTTCTTCGTACCAAACATTCTCTGTATAATTGACTGACCTCGTACCTTTGATTAAATAATTCATAAAATAAAAACTGATAATATTTATACATTATAATGCGTACATTCATGAATACATATGCGAGAGAACTAATAATACTATTGTACAAATAAACGTTAACTGAAGATAATCGGCAACAGTCACAGAACGTGTTGGCAGCGTGTACCGCAGGAAAGAAAGTCGATTGAGACGAGTATTATTCTACCCTTGCACGTAAAACAAGCGAAACATTTAAACTTCTTCAACAAATCACGGAAATCCATTGCCACAATTATTACCTAACGCGTAACTTGATATATACTTCAATAATCAAATGTACAATATACTTATAAAATAAGAAGATAATGATTGATTGCAATGACAGATATTCAATAAAAATTTGACGGACTCGACGATCTGATCGACGAAGTTCTTGTCAAAATATTTCTCATGCACGAATATGCACGGATAACCAAGCGATTGGCTAAATGTTTCTAAAAGCCGTAGTAAAATTCACTGTAGATCAGATATACCTTTAAATATTAACACGTCGGACAACCTAGATGTCTAAAAATTATGTTACCGTATCATAGCGTACAAGTAACCATTTTCATTTCAAACAAATACAAAATGATTAGGGAGAATTGACAGCAATAATTAATAATTTACATCGTATTATCATTCACAAGCTCGCATAAAAAAGTAATTCTAGTTATTCGAAACAATAATTACACAAATAATTCCAACGGATTTTCAAAATTCATATTTCACTTATACCGTTCAAAAATAATTTACGAGGATTACATCTCTCACTTGATCAGGCAAAATGTAATGTTTTATCATTTCGATAACATTGATTTTCGTGGTTCTGAATAGTTGTTTCTCAGTATTTGGGTTCTGCTTTAATTTTACACAGCCACAAAATTTAAAACAAATTTTACGAATGTACGTGTCATGAATCTATTACGTTTTCTGCGACGAAGAACCGAAAGCCCAATTTTATATAAAATAAATTTAAATTAAGATATTGTACTCGTAGCTTACGGCTAACTTTATGTTCTACTACTATATATTACAAAGCGTTCCGAAATACATATCAATACATTAACAGTCAAATAATTTAAAAGCTAATTTTGGCCTGAATTACATTCGCAACCCTTGTATTATACATTTTAACTTTATACAAATTTCGATAAAAAAATTACAACTTTTCCATTACCAATTGCATATATTAATTTGTTTTTTAACCTAAAAGATCAACAAAAGGCCCAGGTATAATTTTTTTCATTTTTACAACTTTATTCGTCAACGAAGCTTCGAATCTCTAAGCAAACGTTGCTCAAGTCCCTGCTTATAGATTACTAAAATAAATCTTTTTGAAACGACTCGCTTTGGTTTCTCCTTCGTACGAATTCTCTCAAGGACCACTCAATTCCGACTCCAATTTCGGGGGTCTGCCGTTCGCTCTTACGATAACATGGAAAAGCGAGAACGCGGTAAAATCGCGTAATAAATAACAGAAACAAAACTGCGTCTAACGGAAAAAGATAACGGCAAGAGTCGTAAAAATTGAGCAAGGCTATCTAACGCCGGTTTGATTGCAACTCTTAAAAGAAAATCAAATCGAATGTCAAGCTACGTCCTCGATCGTTATCGAGCCATAATTAGGGTTAAAAGGCAACCAATTCGGATCCACGTTGATACCGAACCTGCCAGTCCGGACGAGGTTTGTCTCACATCGATTTCAGCTTTCTCTGATTCTGTCAGACGGTCGTGCGAGGAGTTGTGGACGAGGGTTGCGGGAAGCTGGTGGCTGTTGCTGTCGAGGGCGTCGAGTTCGACGACGTGCTCACGACGACGACTGGCTTGACTATAGTGGCGGTATTGAGATACTGAGCGTTAACTAACGGCACTTGCCCCACGGATTTGAGGATCGGGGTCGTAATCATTTTTCCCGCGAGGCTGCTGGGGGCCAGTATGTGAGCAGTCACTTGATTCCCTTGTGAGACGACGGTCATCGGCGTGACGAGGGGTGTCAGGCCGGTAAGAGGAGTACGCTGACCAACAATGTGAGCTATACCCTCTGTGGACGGAGCGCTTTGCATCACTGTCGAACCTGCTTTGCCAGTTGTCGTTTGTAGCGAGACCCCTGCGTGACTTAGCGTTAAGCCTACAACGAAAAAGAATCCGTCTCTTAATAGCGTGCGTATATTTACGAGGATAAGCGTTTCTCTTTCATTATTCACTCCCAAGACTAACAAGATTCGCACGAGCTGCGAAAATTTCTTAACTATTTTTTGAGATCTGCACGCTTTCGTTTAACTATCAAAAAACCCCCTATTTTTGTCACGTGGCTCGCCAAAACATTGCGGGGAGATGAGACAAACTATGTATATAGTTTATTCGGGGTCTTATAACATCGATTATTAACGTTTAATATCGACCTATCGATACGACAAAATCATAATTACACGGCGTGTTAAAAATAACACGAATATACATCATCCTACTTTTCGGTATGAAGAGACATCGAAAGATATTGTTTAACGCAAGTGATTAAAGAGCAATATGTACAGACGACTCTTCAGTACTCATTTTAATCTCTAATCTTTCGTATTCTTATTATTCGTCTCTCGACACCGATCTTGATGCGGTGTTAAATCGGGTTTTGTCCTCCGGTATCCAGAGCGGTGCTCGTGGCTTAATTCAGCGACGTCACTGATGCCCGATCCCGGCTATCTTGGCGTTACGCTCATTATTCCCGAGCGTACTACCACCGACTCGAAGTGACACCCCGCACGATTTCGTCTGTCTCTTCGGGACAATAATCGCACTCGGGGGGTGTTCGCTTCCTTGTACAACAAGAGGTCGAACCTTGACGGAACGGAACACACCATTTGCCGGTAGAATATTCAATTCAGCTCCGCCCGGTAGTCTCGTCAACTCGGAACCGTTGCCGCCCACCAACGTCACGCCGCCAATTTTGTGTGTCGTTTGAGCTTCTCCCGCTTTTATCCTCGTTTGGGCATCTAAAATTTCGAAAATTTCCATTAAAATCGGTCAGAGCTGAAATCCTTAAACGCTAAAATGAAATAAAATCTTCGCCAAAATTATTCTCCCGAGGCGGACTTACTAGTAACGTTCAATGCTGGCGAATGAGTAGCCAAAACCAATGGGCGTCCTTCATTGCTCGAATGAACGAACGTAACCGGTCGGACATCGTTTGCCGTCGACTGAACTGCCAATGCCAAAGGCCTATCGCTGTTCGATAGATTAGAATGGACCAGGGTGACGCGATTATCGCTAGCTGCTGAAGAATGTACTACCAGAGCCACCGGTCTCGAATCACTGCCTGGGTTGGACTGAACCGCTATGAGTGGCCTCGATTGATCAGCTGAGTTTTGCACAGCCAGCGTAATTGGACGGGACTCGTTGCTACCAGTCGCGTGTGTAACCAATAACTGCCTGGTATCCCCAGGAATCACCCTCAGTCCAGGTCCAATATGCTGGAGAGTTGGCACTATAGTCGCCAAGCCCTGGCTCGTGTTCAACATCTGAGCACTTATCGGCAAGTGAAGCTGATGAGATGTCGGTTGCTGAACGATATTCGCGGCTGAAGTACCGACTTTTTCCTAAACAAAAAAATTAACTGTTAGATCGCATGATCTATTGAATATCGAAATATATTTGTCACATATTTTCAAAGCAGACTGTATATTGAAGAACACAGTGCGCTCTGCAAATATGTTGTTTCTCTAGCACCGATTCATTACAAGATCGCAACGGTTTTATACGATTTGGCCTTGGTATATGGTGCGGAATGGATTTTTCAGTATTTCTTTCGATATTCACCTGAGCAGGGGTGGGAATGCTGGCGGCGGATACTCCAGGACTGGAGCTAGTAGGAGGACTTTCCCTCGAACTCGGCCCGAGATTTTGATTCTGTGGTTGACACACAACTGCCGCTGTTCCAACCTGGCCGTGGATTCCGGGGCCTGTATTCGCGGTTGGATGCATTTGCGGCGACGTTGCCGTAGCTGCGCTACTCAGACTGCTCGTACTACTGTATCGAGGACCCATCCGATTTAGTACAGGCGCATCTACCTCCATTCCTTCCGAGACAGCTGAAACGAGATTTTTTTTATTAAGATTGATCCTCTTTAAGATTTATCCAAATCGATTAATCTTGACTGAATTTTTTGAAATTGTCACGCATTTTCAAAGTAAGCTGCGTATCGAACGCCACAACTCACTCTGCAAATACGTATTTAATATAGCACCGGTTCATTACAAAATCGCAATAATTTAGTACGACTTGGCCTTGGTATATGGTGCACGAAATGACAAACGGAATGTGACATATGCCAATAAGAAAATACCAACCATGCCCATGTACGACAACTTCGCCCGTAGAAGTGGGATGCTCCGGTATCAGAGCGTTGAAGTCAATATGATCCCAAGTCATACTCAGCTCTTTCTTGAGAGCCACCAATCTCTGCTGTGCAGCGATCTTCTCCCTCGCCAACCTTTCCATCTCGTGTTCATAATCTCTCTCCTTGCGCCGCAGCGTCTAGAAACGAAAATTACTAGTTAGTTATCGACGCACCGTTCCACAACGCTGTTTCCGAGCCGACGACAATAAAAGTTGAAAAAAAAAAAAATTGAGTTGTCGAGGCGCAAATTAATCGGTCATTGTTCGCGAAATTCACCCGAGTTTACGTAAGCCGTTGCGTAGGACAGATTTTAATTAACTACCTATGAAGATGTCTCTGCCAGTGCCCGACGACGTTACCCCCGATTCCGATCCAGTGGCGTCTCATTTATGAATAGAATTCGGATGGACGTTCGATTGATTCTCGATACATAAATATATGAATATCGGATTATTTATCTCGAGTTTTATCGAGAGAGAATACAAACGTGACGAGATTGTATTTATAGTCACGCCCACAGTACCGAATATCGTTTCTCATTGGACGACGGAAAATTCGTGTAACCCGAGAATTATAAATACAACACAAAAATGAAAACAGACGTTTCTGTTTGAAAATTCACGAGTTATCCGTTATTCGCCAAACTCCCGATTTTCAATAACGAGAGATAAAATTGCGCGAACATTCGTAATGAGGAGTTCACTGATACGAGGCTCGCGAGCACGGAGCCAAATAAAACACGAGAACCGAAAGATGGATCGACTCGAAAGCGGCACACTGGTCTATTGTGTGTTGGTGCAAATAAGAAATAACTCGATCGCGTGCGCGTGCGCGTATCGAGCGTTACACGTGGTGTCGCGACTCGACACCGCGCACACACGCGTGAAAGATAGAAAGAGACCACGGAGGCCGATGGAGGGAGGGCCGGAGAAAGAGAGAGGACCGAAGTAAGATGACGAAGGTCGTAACGCGAATATAGTAACGCGAGGCGAGCACGCACGAGTCGCTGGGCACGTGGCGAGTAAGGAGTGCTCGAAACGCTGACAACTCCAGAAAGAGAGAGAGAGAGAGGAGGTGAATTGGGGACATTTCGCGAGCTTTCGCACGAATAATAAAGCGTTGATTTGCGGAAATAATAATTCGGCCCCCTGCCAAGAATTTAATAACGACGTTGACGTTTGTATTAAGCTCCAAAAACGAACCGGAATTGTTTTAAATTGCACGGAGAAAAATTCATTCCCTTTGATGTCTCCTCGAGTGAACATTCTCTTTCTCTCCCTCGCCGCTACGCTTTTTCTCTAAATTGTCTTTCGGAGTAGCATTTTTTTCCGCGGAGCGTAATTTCCACTAGCTAAGTGACACGAGCGGTTATCGCGTGCGTTACACCGTGACAGGCGAAATGGGAGCCCGAGAGAGCGACTCGATACGTCCCTTTAACGGGTTTGGCAAGCTACTCGTGGATACGGAACGACAACTGGCGCGATTTCGCGAGCGTCGCGCGCAGACGATTATAAACATTCTAAAATTACCGCAATTTGTACTCCACACGTTCATTCTCTCTCCCTCTCTCGGCCGACACACACTGTGTGGCAGAGATATTGCACGTCGTCAGAACGCGTCGTAGATTCGGACAGTGATGCATTGTAACTCTCTCGTATTTAGCGGAAAATATAAACGCGGATGGAAAGGTGAGAAGAACAGCTGGTCAGTTTCGGGAGTAGTAAAATCGCTCGTTCGTTATATCGCAAGAATTTTTTCCTTTAAATACAAACGCGAGATATGGTTAACGTACGGAGAAAAATGAAATGTTATGACGAAAAGAGAAAAACATTCGGAGAGATTTTACGTCAGGACGTCGACCGATAAAGGCTCTCTCTTCCCCTCTTTCTCTCTCGCATCGCAAAACGTCGTACGTGCCACGCGGCCCAACACCGATGGCCGTGCAATCACGTGGAACCGATATAGCCGCCAGTTCGCACTTCAAGAGCGAAAGAGGAAAGAAAATACCGCGCATGCGCTTTGGGTGAGGCGCGTCTCTTTAAGAAATCTATATATTTGAGAAAATTCAGAAACGCGAGTCTCGTGGGATATTATTTACCGTTTTGCCCCGTTACAGACAACCTAAATATAATTTTTCAGTCCCTCTTTGAAAACTGATAAGTTCTTGTAACGATGATAATTGAGGAAACAGCCCGCATCGTGTGGATTGAAATCGAAAGTTAAGCTTCGAAATAGAAAAAGAAAAAATAATACAGCCACGTGCGGAGATTATGTATCTCAAGCTCGAAGCTCATCACCCGCGAGAATTCATTACGCAATTAGGATTCGATAATCGTCATTCAACGAATAGAATGTACTACTATGTTTGCCAAATATTTCTTCGCGTTATTTTATACAATCTTAGCGAGTGGACACGCATGGATTGACATAGTGGGAGTATCGATTGTACTGTGTTTGGCCGTAGGCGAATTTCTCTACGATACATACACAAAAAGATAGAGGGAGACAGCGATACAAAAACAAAAGACGCGTCTGGCCTTCGCAGATCGAAAACACGTACTTTCGTTCAGCGTAAATTTTTATTAATTGTGGCTATTCGTATAATTTTATGGAAAATAACCGATCTAAATTATTTACAGACTGCCTTGTTTTTTTGCACCACGTTGCCTATGACGTCATTTCTCCAAATTACGACAGTTGTCACTCGAGAAACGAGTTAAACGGCTCATAGAATCACTCTCTTCGTCTCTCTCACACTTCCGCGCGAGGAACGCGTATCGCCAAATTCGTGGCTCCCGCCGAAATTTATGGATAGCCGTGACAGCTGGACCAAACAGCCGCTCGCGATTCGTGATGGCGTAAATCATATACAATGCGATAATATAAGCAATGATCGTTTGTTTCGAATTTTTATTTTCGCGTTGGGTACAAAAGCAAGAGAGGGCAACTGATATTTCACGTCGAGAGTGTACTCGTGGAATGAAATTTTTTCTCTCGCTACCGTTCTGCGTGAAACGGACTCGGTTATATTCGAGATGCGGGAAACTGCGCCAAGAGTCGCGTGGTCGCGTGGTGTGTGGTTCACCGCCCCATACGCGATAATTTATAATCTCAGCAATAACCCCCGGCTCGAAGTGAGAAGTCGGTATTTTATATCGCGTTCTTAAATGTTTTATAAATATAAAATTTTTAAAAACGAGTACTTAAAATTTTTTTTTTCTATTTCAATATAGGCAAATGTCAGATATAATTGGATACGGGAACGTATGGCTAATTTATCCCGAACGTCATTACCGATGCCAAAGTCGTTTATAACGCGTCAATTCCCGATCGAATCGAAGGACAAGTTCGGGACCGATAACGAGGAACTCACGTGCAAAATACGTCGATGAGCAAGACCGGCGAGCGCTCCAGAGACGAAACGAAAATAAATCTAAAGTAACGAGCTGGCTCGACGGAGTTCGCCGTTTATTTTTACGCGATATCGCCAGAAAACGTGGAAAGAATTTCAGCGAGAGCAGAGTGGCAACGTGGGCTAACCTCGCGGATATAACCTCGACGTGTTTTCCTTCGTTCTTGCGAACCGAGCAGACTCTCAATCCGCGTGAAAACTCGGTTCGATTTCTTTTAGATTACAAAGCTATTGTTTATTTTTTCTCACCTGAATATGCCTTATCGCCGCATGAAGAATAGAAAGATTGGACGACTTCTTATCATCTTGCGACGGCAACTGCCTTTTCAGAAGCTCGAAACATTCTTTGAGGTGGGCCCTCCTGTTCTTTTCTAACTTGTTGTGGACTTCTCTCGTACCAGGTCGGATCACACACGGTCTGGAAAATCAGATTCGAAATCAATGAATCGTTCAATGTTAAGTAAAATTACTAACACGCGAAATACGTTAAAGATTCAAAAATCATGTAATTTTCAAACACGTAAATTTTCTGCCAGAATAATATAATATTAATAGTATAGCTCGACTCACACAAAATTCAATAATGCAACTCTCTTTCCGCGGGACTGAAATCTCAATAAACTGCATTGCGGAGTTTCTATTATTTGAACCGAAAATAAACCTCGACTGATACACATATATCTAACCGAGTCGAGGAGGAACGTATCTATTTGCAATCCATGTGTATACACCGGCTCGGTATCGGGCGACGTCTTCGCTTTGAACGTTCTTTCTCGGTCCGCTATGCGTCGAGCGGTGCACGTGCCATTCACCCTGTGCACGTGCACAGCGTGAATGGACAGACGAGACTGTGACGTCGTCATAGGACGCGAGAAGAACCAAAGCAACAGGCTGACATGTCGGAGTTAACCGGAAGGGGGAGGTTAGGGGGAGAGGAATCGCTAAGAAAAAAAGGTTTAATGGCTAGACGAAACGAGATCTAGCAACCTGAGACCCGATCATCGTGACGGGGTAAACGCCTTGTTCAAACATCTTCGGCGAATGACTCCCACTTGTCGATAAAGTGCGCCGAAAAAAAATAATACGACCCTTTTAATTAGGAAATCAATTTATCGTTTAAACAACTCAAAATTTTGAAAAAAAAAACAAAAATTCTCGTTGCCCAGCTGGGAAGGAAATTTCAGGCAATCGTGAGCAAGGAAAGGCAGCCTTGGTGAGATTTCCCGAAATTTTCATAACCTCGTTCTAAAATAGCGAAAAATTGGCAGAGTTCGATAATTAACAACCCGGGAATTTATTTTCGATCCGAGCGATGGAGTATCGAAAATTTCTATGAACCATCGGAAATTTACCCGTTTCGGTGCTTTTTATTATCCTGACCAGGCTGATCAGAATCAACAACTACGCCAGCTGCGTGATGAGAGGCAGCAGAATTATGATTCTCCAAGAAATGGTTAGACGGGCTTGCGCGATTATTGTGATGAGGGTGTGGATGCTGATGCTGTTGCAGTTGTTGCTGTGGGGGCGACTGTTGCTGCTGTTGAGGCGGATGCAAAAGCGGTGGATGTACGGTATGCGCGGTTTGGTGCCCGTGGTTCGTTCCCGTGGACGGGACCGGGACGCGTCCGCTTGTTATCACTGGACTACCGCGGGATACCAGACTGTGCGTGCCGTTCGTTCTACCGCTCGTGCTCTCGATCGGCTCCTCCTCTGCAAGATCAAAATTAAAAATCAGAAAAGTACAAATCGTCTCTCGATCAATTCTCGCCGAGAGATCCGTCCCCACGCAATCCGTGCCGTGGGTAAAAATTCTTCCTCGGCGGGATTTCCGGGATTCCGAGCCGGGGGTCGAACCGACTCAGGGTGTATTCACGGTGACGATTCGCGGCATTCCAAAGGGAATGAAAGAGAGCGAAGGACAGGAGGGGAGGACGAAAAGGAAGGAGAGGAAGTGGGAGAACTCGGTGTCATTCTATTCTATGGCTGCACCTGAATGACCGTGCATTCGTCTAAAATTAGCGCTACCCTAGAGCGATTCTCGACTGGAGAGAGGCGAAAAAAAAAAGAGAACCGGACATCACGGAGGATCCAAATTAACCCAATCGCGTGCCGGGATATTTATTTCGATACTTAGCCTCTGTAAACAATTTCCGAAAAATAGCGATGGCGATTCTCGTAGTAGATAAATTGGAGACAGTAAAAAGTGTTTGTCGCTAGAAAATTCCGTTACGCTGAGACATGAGAGGGAAAGGGGAGGGGTCTACGGCCAATCACCGTTCGAGTTCCATGTCCGCGGCGTAACAACGATGCTATAAATTAGCGGAGCACGTGTACCTACGATCGTGCAACTAACTCATTCATGTAGTAAGGAGTTGGCAGAGCCCGCCGGCAATACCGACGCGCCGTAGCTTCCCCGAGTTTATTCCGGGCTCGGCACGAGATTCGTCTTGCACGCGTGAAAGAAACGCACGCGAATGAGATGACTCGCTACTATATATGCGGATTCGTTTTCACAAGCGCACGCTATCGACAACTTTTCATTTCATTTCCGAAACCGTCGTCCAAAAATGACACTTGAATTGAACCTTCCGGTCATTTCGGTTATCCGAAATGAATTCGTCCGATTTATTCTTGATATATTCATTCACAAGATTTCTGTATTTTTTCAGTTAACCAAAAGAGATGTTTTACGATTATCAACTTTCTAATTGCCACAAATGTGTAATTGAATTTCAGCTAATTGAGAGTGAAAATTCACCGCGGTGTGTAATTACACAAATTCGTCCACTATTGCGCGTTTGAATCTGAAAAGGCACGATACTAAAATCGATATAGCGGATCGGTGGTGAATCTAATTATCTCGTACCGCGATTCGACCTGCATTTTTTCTGAATCGACATAGGCGATTGTACAAGGTAAATAAAAATGAATAATACATCTCGACTACTCTCGAAACAGGGAGAGATGGAAAAATTCACCTAACCGAGAATGCAACGAGCAAATTAGCACAAGGCGCGTAGGAATATCGCCGTTAATGCGTTAAATTTACATTTATGGGTGAATTTAACGGCGTTGCACAAGATTTGGCGTAGACTCAACGAGGAAACGCGAGACGATGATTCACGCTTCGAGCTTACCGAGTCTCATAAAAATTGCAAATTCGATTTTATATTTCACGCGAATTCGTGACCTACGCAAGACGCTCTCTTATCAGTCATCGGACAATACCATTCTGTTTCGAGCGATACGATCGTTCGCTTATCGATGTCATGGATTTCGTATTCTTTCTTTCTCTATCTCTCTTCGATAGGCCGATAAGCGACCGACACAGAGCGAGAGAGGGATGGAATCTCGACGATTGGTACGCAATAGCGTGGCGTGCGAATTGCGATAAGTTCCGAGACGCAACGAGAGGTCGCGAGGATTTCTTTATCGCCGCTAAAACGAGACGAACGAGCGTAATGAGTTTTCTGGTTTGTTTACGAAAACAAGTTTTTATTCCTCGATTATGATATAACATCCAGTTCTCCGAGAGACTCTACGGGGCGTCGGTTTGGAAATTCATCTTGTAAATTCACAATTTTCCACATTTTCTTTTTGGAATCCGTTTAAGTCTCAAATCGCCGTAAAACGCTAAATCATCAAGACTTTCTAATAACTCGATAATCCTGCAGTCTTCGGAATATTCGAAATGAAAGTTTGCAAATACACAATACGAGCGATAGATTCACTTTTATTTCGCCATGATTACGCGTTTTACGAGGGAAAAATGCTCTTTTACGACTGCCTAAATTCCTATCGATTGGCTGAATTTACGAGAAAGAGTCAAGTCGTATATCATACACGGACCTCATGAACAAATAAAATTTCCCATCGGAAGTAAAAACGAGTATAAGCAATCCCGAGGGAAGAGGACAGCCTCTCGAACACGTGAGTGCCGAATGACGTCGCGAAGAAGAGGAGAGAAAAAAATAACAAGCCTCGAAGGTTTGTATACGTATCTGAAAGAGAGGTCGACCCGATCGAAGATACACACTTGCTAAATGCGTGGGGTAATTCGACTTGTAAAAAAACTATTTGCTCAATCGATCGCTCGCTTTCTAACAATTAACGATAACGCAGTGGTTTCCTCTTCGGAAAATTAATTTCCAACAAAGTAAAGTATTTTTTATTACATATCGTTCCTAAAAGATTTCAATTCAGTTGTTTTCCATGATAAAATTCGACACAATCGAATAAAGAAGGCTATATTCAGAAACGGGCGCAATGCTACAGGATCCCTGACCCAGAAATACCGACCTTCCGAAATTTCGAGCAAACCGCGATGATTTCATTATCGAAATTTTTGAGTAGAATTGTCATACATTTTCTAAGCAAACTACAAATGTGATAAATTCAGCACGCTCTGCAAAATACATACGTTCTCGTTTGGTACAGATTCGTTACAACATCGGAATATGGTGATGTTATTCCATTCGTACGGTCCAACGAAATTTCTACTTATCGTGAGCTCCATTACGAATTTGATATTTCAGCGCGAAAATTCTTTCCATCGTTATTCAGCTCGCGACTCGATTCGTTATCGGCAAACGAATGAGCGAGAAAAAAATACCAAAAATGATAAATTCTTCGCTACTCCCCTTCCATTTGTTCATATACGAGGTATTTGTTTTCGGAATTATATTCGCGCGAATTACAAGAATTTTCTTGTAAAATAATATCGAGGTTGATATAAAATCGTGTATTTCGATATGTCTATGGCATGAAAAAATAAATTATATTGAAAATTCTTCGGACATTGGGGCTTTATGATGTCTCGACGACTGAGAAAGAGGTGAAGAGGTGGAGGAGGTGCGACGGCAGCAACAAATCGGGGAAGATAACGGTGAGAGAATAGGACGGGAGCGGGCGAACATCGCCTGATGACAAATCGAGCCGAAACGACGTTTATCGCTCGATCGTGTCACGAGGGCCCGTATCTCTCCCGTTCTATCTTGTGGCAGGGCAAAATGAAAGCTAATAATTTCTCGACACTCGCCAAGCCTGACCTTGGACAAGCGTACGGAGAAAACACAAGAACTAATCGCATGGCTATCGTGCCGAAATTTGGGAATTCGTTTGAAAAAAAAATCGATTCGCTTGAATTTTTATTTATCGTATTGTATTTTTAGTGTTTCAATCTGGATGTGTATTTCGGACAAAATTTGAGGGAAACTTGCATTCGTTCGGTTTTATCGGAGTTTATACTTTAATATGTATCTATTCCGGTATTATTTTTTGATTTCATTTATTGATCGCTTTTGGAGGTATCGCAGATATCTGGTAAAATCGATCTCCTTCCTCGAACGAGTCTCTCCACAAGACAAAACAATTTCGCAATTTCCCTCACGAACCGTAGCGTTCGCACAAATTACACGCGCGCTTGCGAAACAATCGTCGGAGTGAGAGAAAAAGGTGTCAAATTTTCGTGACTCAAATCAAATTTGAATTACGTAATGCAATTTTTTTTTCCTTTCTCCACTTCCACCCGTTCCGTCTTTCGATCATTCCACTGTAACGCGAGAACCCGACGAAGAATATTTATAGGCCGGCGATGTGAGCGTTCGAGAGACCCGCGAACACAAGTCTAGCGAAATAGGCTTCTTTTCTTCGCGTAGCCGATTTATCTGGTCTATTCGTCTCAGTGAGTTTTTTTCTCTTCTCTCCCGCAAGCCCGTTCTATGCGGGGTATTCGCGGATTAACGAAAGAAAAGAACCGTTCGTCGAATCAGACGAGAAAAAAAGCCCCGGGACATTTGCAATCCTCGAATTTCGAAATACGAAAAAAAAAAGAAAATAATAAAGCGATGTCTCAAATTAAATTTATACGAGAAGTAAAAGAATAAATTTAAATTCATGAAAAATTTACGAGAAAATCAATAGCGTCTTATGAAAAAATTTTTTAAAAGCGAATTAAACCTCCAAGTGGCTTTCGTTAATCGCTCAACGCCCATACCCAAGGAAAGTTACGCATGGAAATCGCTCGAGAGAGCGCGTAAACAGTGAGACGATTGATCGCCGAAGCGTGGGCGAACGTTCGCCTGAGGTTGTGGCAATTTTTCGGGGGTGGCGCGGTGAGAGCGCACCGAATATTGGTCAGGCGCCAAGCGAAATAGAGTTAAAATTACCGCGGACCTGCTCCGAGTTAGCTAGGCCGCTTATCGACACCGACGCCCGGTCTCTCGCCATTTTTCGAGCTCTAGGATCCCAAAGAGCGATCAATTTTTCCAAAAATCGGTCTCGAGATATCGATCACCCAAAAGAAACGCGAAGATATATCGAGGTTACCGTGAATTGTGATTTCGATTTGCAATGTCGATCGGACAGTTTAACCGGAAACGATTTTTTCGAAAAATTGTTGGGAATAATATCGACTGACAGTGGAAGAAAAATTGACGTCAAGATGAAAAATTTTCTGAGCTATCGGCCGATCAAACGCGGTAGATATTCGAACCTATCAATTAGATGCAAAAACGAGATCCTGTTCAACGTCTACAATGTGCCTGGTGATCGAATTCTAAAACACACGGTACGCGCTATTTGTAATTATAAATAGATACAGAGCCGTTAAAGATACTCGATGATTCCCGAGGAGTAAAAAACCCCAATTCTCTATTTAAAACGCGTTATAGAAGAAGAATAGTCATCCTCGTCTCGACAGCATTTGAATATTTATCAAATTTCGCGACGAGTGATGTAACGCAAGCGCGGATGGTTAAATCGAGTTTCTACGACGATAACACATTTTTCTATCCGTACACGCGCCTATTATCTAACGTTTTTACTCGGCTATAGTCGAACGCGAGCCTGACGCAAATCGCCGCTAAACGATATACGCTACCGGCCACGAATTAATACCCACCGCGCGAGGGGTTTTACCTTGCGAGACAGAATAAAGAGTTCTTCTCTCTAAAGTAAATACAGCTCGAGTACTCCGATAAGTATTTACTTTTTATCGTCGAACCCGATGTATTCTTCTCACCGCACTCGCTAGCTCACAGATAAATTTTTATAAGTTTCGAATTCAGTCTTTCTCACTTTACAATTTCAATTTGATATTTATAAAAAATTTTAAAAATATTTTCAGTCGAAAAATAACAAATTTGAAAGAATTGACAAAAGAAAGTCAAGTTTTGTGCAATCGACGAGATTGTTGTCCGTGAAATAGCGTATTCCGTGCATCGTGGCGAGCGCGCGTGCTGATATATATCGCGTCGAGATACGGATAGCCGGTCGTGATTTTCAGTATGGGATAAGCCGCAAGATCACTCGTCACGGATAAACGTGTCCCGTTCGTGCTTCCCGTTCACGTGTACACATAAAAAAGTGAAAAGAGAACAATGGTATCGCGCTATTTAAAATTGTTAGAGCTCCTAGGATTTCTTCATCTTCCTAGCGGTATGAAGAAAGAAACGAAAGTTTTACAAGAGATTCGTTTTTATCGCAATGTGCGGCTCGACACGAAGCTTTATCGACTCGAAACGCAGTATCGATTGCTCGCCTCGATCTCGATGCGATCTATCGAGCGTTACGTCTTTATCTCGACGCGTAACAACAAAAGTATTTATCACTCGATCGAATTTAATTGTATACACTGAAATTCAATAACTCTCGATAAATTATCGATAGAAGCTGAGAAAAAAAACCGAATTGCATTATTCATATCCGAATAAGCGATTACAAAGAAATACGTTTCGCTTTCTCGAAAGAAATTGTTCGTTATATCTATTTCGTACCACTTTCGCAAATTATATCCCTGTAATTCTCAAGAGGCGCGTTCTGGGAAACGAATTCAGATTCGATATTGTATGAACCATTGTGAACGTAATCCTGGGCTTTTTGTCGTACCCACTTTGTTCGTAACAGACGTTAGGGACGAATAAACAAGATCAATCAACCAATCTCTCACCGAGAAGATAATGCCGTATCCACTTTTTCTTGGGCGGTGGCGGCATCCAGCGAGGTTTATCGTCCGACACGTCGATCAAGCCGACGACCGGCTGGCTCGTCATCATCGGGTCCACCTTTTCGTTGTCATGCCCGCGTGCACCGGTTCCGGGTTTCGCGGTACGCGTGCCCTCCGCAACCAATAGAACACCCATACTACGTATTTAACACGAAACTCGAGCGAGAGAGCGTTCCACGATACGTTTACTCTTCTGCCAGGGAGAATCGAGAAATTCTCGACCACGTGACTCACTGGAGGCTAGAGGACCGAACTGGCATTCCCCCCATACTTCAGGATCTCTCCGATATTCCGCAGTTCACGTGTACTATGTATTTAACGCGAAACTCTGCGGAGCCTCTCGCTCGTTGCGGAGGTGGAAGTACCATAGCGACCGAACCAACGCGAGGTGACTATTTCGATGAAATCAAAGCTGATTTTTCTCCGTAGCTCGATGGGGATATGTTATTCCTCTCTCCACCTGAGTTGGCACACGGAGCGCGAGATATTCTCATACATCCGTTCCCGATCGGATCTCTCGAGGACTCGTGGCCCGCGAAGCTCGAGTCAAACGGCACAACGAGACTCACGAGGGGGTTGGTTCTTTCGCCTCTCCCACTCGGCTCATCCGAGGGTATCTCACTCCGCTGACGTCATCGGTCCACGTGCTCACCGACGGCGTATTAATAGTCCTCGGTGCCGTTCCCTCCGATCGATCGAATTTCTCGATCTATCGATTACTCTATTCCCATAGCGCTTCTCGAGAGGGACGACCCTTGGAGAATTTCTCGATCGATAAAAAAAAAACGAGAGACCACGCGATCGGGAAGTTCATACCGATCTACCCGAGTCCGCCGTTGCTGATAGCGCGCACTGAGATCCTCCCTACCAGTGGGGAAAAATAAACACGATCGGTGCAAACCGGTATGCGGAAATCGTCAACGACTTTTCATCGCTCTTTACGACGGTGAATTTCCACGCGACTAGATCGGACTGGGTGGGGGGGTGAGAAGAAGAAGAAGGGAGAGGGGGTGCAGAAGTCGCAGGGGAAACCCGAGAGATCGGTATCGAGTGGAGCGAGAAATTCGGTGAACGAACCGAAGAGTTCGTATCGCGTGAGTCGCGAGTGCCGACTGAAGTCTAAACTTAAGTGCCATCGCCTCCAACCTGATGACGACGATTGCTCTCTCTCTCTCGCTCTTTCTCTATCTCTATATTTCTCTCTCTCTCTCTCTCTCTCTCTCTCTCTCTCTCTCGCTCTCTCGCTCTCTCGCCTCCTCCTATCGCGAACTCTCGTTCTCCTACAACGCGCAAGACTCCCTCCCTCTCTTTTACCCCGTCGTCGACGTACTCGTCGGCGCTTTCGACGGCAGTGACCGATCCCCACCACCGGGCACCACCGGAGCACCACCACGCGGCTCGTTTCGCGTTGTACGCTAGACAGCCACCGCCCGATACTCGCGCACCTCCAGTCGTCCGCGACGTTTTGTCCTTGTCGCTATTGCCGCGTCAGGACACGAGCTCGTTAAACGCGTCTATAGCTACTCCAGTTTTGCGATATGCGAGTTTGAAAATTCGCACCATCACCCTCGTAAGCATTCCCAATCGACCTCGCTTTATCTCCTTTACGGATTAACGTTGTTATGTTATGACTCGGGGTTTAATTCTTCGATTACGATATTGTTCCAGACTTTATGTTATGGGTCGATGCTTTTATTTGCCCGAGCGAGATATATATCGGTTTTTATTCTCCATGCATCGAGAATGAACAATTTTACGATGGAGAAATATCATGACATTTCAGTTTTCTCAGGGTTTAGGATTTTGATATTGTCGATTAAAAATAAGTTTACTCACCATCAATAACCAGCATCTTTTCCTCGCAGAGCAGATCATCTTGCTGTTCTACGCGTTCTCGCTTTAGTCTATTAACTGCAACAAGCAATACAATATAATTAAAAAATCGCTCCCAAGAATTTCAATAATATCGATCGAAAAGCGATCGAAGAGTTTAAAACGAGGTAACTCCGGCAATGAGGGAAAATTTTTCATTGGGTCAATGCATATTTGTCCGACACGAATCGAATTTAGCCTTTCCCACGTAAATCCGAGTCTCGTTATTGTTTTGTAAATACGATGCAAATAGCGATACCGGGAGTTGTTTGTTCGAGAGAATTTACGGGTAGGCTGGGTGCGCAAAGACGTCGGTAGCGCGGAACGGCGAGCCCGAGAAGCGTGGAGCGCCGTCTACAAGAGAATTCGCGACTGTTGGTCGGCGCCCTCTTCCTGGATCGGTCGAGCGTACGCTCGATGAATCCACAGGTCGATGAGGAATGAAAAATTTAAAGAGGCGCATCTCTACACGTGCTGCTCGGGTCGGCAAAGGGGGAAACGGCGAGTGCGAGAGAGAGAGAGAGAGAGAGAGAGAACGAGACGGAGCGAAAGAGAGAGAAAAAAACAGAAAACGTAGAATGTAACCGGCGAGTAAGGAAGGTTAGGGGAAGCCTCGAGGCTCGAGTAGAAAGAGACGGAGAGAGGTGGTGGGAAAAGGAACCGCCGGGTCCGGCGAGCTCGATTCCTCCCCCTACTCCTCGCACCCCCGGCCGGTCGTAGGCTCGAGGAGCCGGCAACGTCGCGGATTGATCAGGACGCCACGCGGCCGGACGCGCGTGGTGGGGCTTTCGCCGGGGACAGTGCGCTTGCGCACTCACTGCGCCCAGAACCGTCCTCGTGCTCGCCAGAGCACGCGCGCGCTCCGTCGCCCCCTACTCTCCATTCTTTATTCGCACGCTGGTCGTGTCCTTGTTCAACAGCTCTGGCTCGCTCTCTCTCTCCCTGCAACCTCTTTTCATCTCTCCTCTCCCCTCGCCCCTCCCGCCACTCTTCTTTCTCACTTACCGCGCGTTCTTTTTCGCACAGCGTTTTACCTTTCGAGAACGCGAATTTGTCATTTATTCCCGCACGCAGAATGCGTTTTTGGTATTTTGTTTGTTTAAATTTCGCTCTTTCTCTCTCTCTCTCTCTCTCTCTCTCTCTCTCTCTCTCTCTCTCTCTCTTTTACGGTCATTTTCGAGCTACTTTCTCCGTTTATTTGCGTTTACTCCTTTGGGTTTCTCCCGCTATAGTTCGAGTGTTATTTAACGTCAACGCTCGTTTTTCACGTTCGTCTCTCGAGAAATTTTTCCTCGGCTCGAAAATTTCGCGCACGGATGCACGTGCTCGGGACGATTATTTTCACGCGTTCGCCTCGTTCGTCGCGCTATCTTCGGGTTTCAGCCTCGATTCTATCTCTCCCTCGCTCGAGCTCGCTCGCTCGTTCGCCTTTCGCTACTTTTATTCCTGGCCATTCCTGCCGCGTCCCACGTGCACTCCGTGAGTTGGAAAGTCTGAAAATCACGGCTCTCACTCGCTCTCCCTACCTCTTTGCGGTGCCGAACGGCGATGATGTCGGTGAGAGAAAAAATGACTAAGAATAGCAACCACAAATCGCGATAATAGTTATGGCCGGCAAAAATATCCACGAATTCCGCGCAATGTAAAAATAAAAATCACTCAGTTTTCTCGTTCCCGTAAAATGCTATTACGGAATCCTTTCACCGGTGTCTATAATCGGTCATGAGGAAAAACGAGAAGAAGAGGAGGAAAAATCAAGCAGGACTTGGTAGCTGAATCCGTTAATTAGCATCTCCCGGTAGAATTATAAGCATCTCTCGTGTCGCTTCTGGCTTCGCGATCGCCTCCTCCCCCTTCCCTCATCGCGCTCTCTTTTGCTAATTAGAATAAGCACGCGCGAGCGGAGTCGACCGTTTCGGGTATCGAGAGCGTGATCGAAATAAACGAACGGAGCGCGGAGAGCGATAAAAGATAAAGAAATGAGCGGGAGGGAGAGAGTAAGAAAGTTGAACGAGGATTCGACACGATTTGACGATCGATTGGTCGACTTATCTCTCTCTTTCTCTCTCCAGTGTTGTACATAGCGAAGATACGTCGGCTAAAAAATACAACGAAACGCGATATCACGTGATCGCCCGCACTAAAATCCCTCTCTCTCTCTTCCTTTCTGGTCACCAAAGGACCGTTTCATATTTTTCCTCCTCTCCCTCCGGATGTAATAAATATTGGGCTAGTGGATTTATATAACGGCGAGAATTTTGCGCTGCTCGGTTGCTTCTCTCCTTCAAAGATCCGAAACCGATAACTCACGTGCGAGCGCAGTTAAAAAAGCAGATAACGATTTCAAGAATTGCAGCAGATAAGTCCGGGGAAAATCGAGTGGCTTCGTTTTCCATTGTACTATTTTAAACAATACCGGTTAGAGTCATCCACAGTCAGTGAAAAATCCGTATTCTAGGGCAACTCGAACGTGTATATCCCTTTAACTGTTTTTACTCTAGTATACCTACGAAATGGACAATCGAATCTCATTCATCCAGTTTTCTTGTTGAAATAGAAGCGTTCGACGAACGGTGAAGCCGGGTCCAACAGTGACGGCTAAATGTGCGAGAGAGATAGAGAGAAAAAGAGTTTACATGTGACCCGGCGCGGATAGCTGCGCACCGGCACTGCGCGCACGTGAACCTGCTAGCGAGAAAAGGCGCGCTCTCGCGTCCGTGTCGCGTATAAGAAAGAGAGAAGGTCTTTCGTACCGTAGTTGCGCGGCACGTAGGTAAGAGAAACGAGGTGGAAGTCAGCCGAGGCGAAACGAGGATTCCATTGTTCTCGCGCTAAGCGTCTAGTATACATATATATAAATGTATGTATATACTATATACATTTAGATACATATATAAAATGAGATTTCGAGGAAGACACCTTGCGACTCGATAACGCGACGGTGGAAGGTGGACTGACGTAGCGAAAATTCAAGAAAAAGTCAAACTGGAGCGTCATTGGATGGCTCAGAGAGTTCATTTTTTACGAAATCTTTCTAAAATTACTTTTCACGTTCTCTGTCTTTTTTCAAAAACTCATATTCGATTTTTCGTGCCAATTCGCAAACTATGAAAATGGTTTAAAGGGCTAAAGGAATTTCGTCCACTCCCGGTAAAAAATAGAGCACCGAGTAAATCGCGGGCCTGGAAGCGAGTCAGTCAACAGCAAACAATCTCGTGACGGAAAATGCTCGATTGAGCGAGGCACGAAAATAGCGAGCGAGGCGAGAGAGTTTTCGATAGTTTCGCGATGGAGGAAGAGTGTGAGTAGAAAAATGCTTGAGTTATAGAGCGAGCGACTCCTTGGCGCGCAACCTGTTCTTATTTTTTTAGAAATAGCGAAGCTAATTTAGAGTCTGATAAAAGTCAACACCGTGTATCCCTAAATCGCTGGTTATACTAGATTTTCGATTGGAGTTTGTTAATTTATTCGATCAGCTCCATTCAAATGTTATTACGATGGGATCGTCTAACATAATATATCTGATCATTCCTATTCATCGAATAAATGTCTTGTTTTTCCACTTGTCAATAAGGGAAATTTGTGAAAATGTAATATGAATACATTTTCTGAGTCATAATTTTATCGTTTTTCTTACGAGAGAGATTTGAATGGGATACATATTCATTCAGACGAAAGATTAAATTCAGTTGGAAATACCTTTGGATTTTCGAAATTCATTCACCAGTCGATAATCTCTACCAAGAAATTTTCGTTGAAAAATTTTTCGTCTAATGGTACCAACCATCAAATAATTTCAATGCAAGAGGTTTTCTACTATTGATCTTGCTCTGTCTTCATGTATAAAACCTTGGGGAAGGTCCGCAGTCGGTTTCCCAGATTACGAGAAGCAAGCAAAACTTTCACTTGCTCGACCATGAAGAACTCGAACAGTAGCAGCCTGTTAGGCTGGTGCGAAACCCAAAGAACGAAACAACCTTTTCGAAAACGAAAACAATGACGTATACGATGCGATACAATCTCTCCGTGTATACCAATTAAATATTTGATTTCCGCGTATCCTTGCACCGAAATGCGTTTCAACGTTGAGTGCGATATCGCTGAAACCAACCCAAGGCGAGATAGAGGACGGGATTCACGACGTTTAAATTATCCACCTTGTTTATAAGATCGAGATTGCCAGCGCGTAACAGGGAAACGAGCTTTTCTATTTCGCGGATGCTTATTAAACCCGCGTAAAACTGGCTATCGCGATAATCGTCCCATCACCAACGAGACCGACGAGATTCAATTTATCGCGTTGAACGAGGAGCACGAAGAATTTTAACAATAATCGCGTCGTGTAAATCATACCAAATCCTAGCAAATTATATGAATCCACACGAGAACGACAAAAACAATAGTCATATTTTCGTCACAACAAAAGTTGTTTGTTTCGAAAAATGTGTTTTCGTTTGTGCGTCAATTTTACGCGTGTTTGTAGAGACAGGTATATAAATCTTTGTAAATTTAGCGTTAACCAAGAATAGATTTTCTGGTCGTTTTGGAAACAGCGTTCGGTCAATAAGGGTCACCAGTAAACACACCGAGACGGCGTTTACAATGAAAGTCGGTTTCCTCTGTTCATTTGCCGTCTCACCTGTGCGTGTGGCGAACAGCCGAGTGGGATAATCCTTCGGTTTACCTGTCGCCGCGCGCGCACACGCCGCTACTCGGGAGAGGAGAGAGAGAGAGAGAGAGAGAGAGAGAGAGAGAGAGAGTGCATTGACGCGCGCGCGCCCGTCCCTTGTGACAGGTAGATCGATCTGACCTCTGTGGGAACTCGGCGTTTTTCCCCCCTCCCCGCTATTTTCCTACACCTATCGTTTTTCGGTCCCAAACGTTGCAGGTTTGATTTTCTTTCCGTTCTCCCTCGGAAATCGCTAACCCAGCCGATTCTATTTTCGTTGAAAATATTACGTAAAAAACTGATCGATATTCAAGCGGAAGAACGAGTCTCGCGCGCCAAGTGGCTGGATGACATTTAGAAGGGGTTTCGGATTTTGGGAATTACGGCCCTGTCGTTCGCCCACGCGTGGATTTTGCGCGTAACAGCGACCTCCGATGCCGACGGCGGTTACGACGTTACGTCTTGTACCCCCACCCTAGCCAGCCGTTCCCCTACCCTCCTAAAAGTCCTGATGTCTCGCTACACCTCCCCTCGTCAGTCGATCCAGCTGACCCCGGCGTGTAGTCTCTCTTTCTCTCCCTCCCTCCCTCCGGCCCTCTCTCTCTCATCTTTCCCCTCCTCGGACCTCGTCGCGCAGCCCAATCTCCCCTTCTCTCCTCTATGCCCTTGCCGTTCTCTTTCGTGCACTTCTCTACGCGTCGTGTCCACTCTTCGACTTGACGTCCACCGCTCTCCTACTTCCGTCACCCTTTCCTCGCCGAACCCCCTCTCGCTCCTCTCCCTCGCTCTCTAGTGCTAGTGACCCGCGCGTTATGTACCAACGTGTACCTATCTCGTCCTTGTTTCGGAGCGAAAGAACCGTACGCTCAATGTGCCAGCAAAATTGATTGATAGGACCCCTTCCTTCTCTCCCTCGCTCCTCGCCCTCTCCCTTTTCGTATAGTTTCGTTACGTTTGACAATAAACCGGATTTGTTTCGAACCAGCGAACGAGCCCTATTTCCATTCCTCTCAATTTTGTTGCATTTCCAATTCGAGTTTACGGCTTTTTAAGCACACGAATCGTCGATTAATCGAATGTTCACGCGCGGAGCCTCGCGCACGGCATGTTCCGCAGGGCCAGAGTAAGGTCTTTTGTAGAGAGTGGCGCGAGTTAAGGAAAACATCGGTGCACACGCTCGACTGATTCCACCTTCTTTCTCCTTCCCTCGCTGTTCCCTCTTACTTTTATCCCTTCTCTCCCTCTCGTTTTCTTTCTCTCGCTCTTTCATTCACGATTTGTCCTCGAGCGCCCTTCGGATGCCGATCAGCCCTGAGTCCGTCCAAGGAACGTTCAGGAACATTGACTCTCTCTCATTTTTGCGCTGCCCGGCACGGCAATGAAAAAATAGAAGGCTAAAGGTTTCGCTTTTATACTACGAGCGGAATTGGTAAATCTCGAAACTACGCCGAGAGTAAAAAAAAATCTAGTAGAAGCGGCAACTTTTTTCTACCAACGACTCGGAGTTTTAGCTCGGGCAGAATGCGCGGATGGATTGGCACAAAGGAGAGGTCCTCTCCGCTGCGGGATCGAGAACTGGCCGGGCGTCTGTGTGCGTCGAGACCCGCTTTACGGGATCGGCCGGTCGAGTCCGTTGAACCCGGCGTGACGACGCTCCGGTTGTATGTACACAGAAGAGGGAGGAGGTGGTGGTGGGAAAACGGCGGGAATATCGAGAGAGCATCAGAGACCAACGACCAGTCGATTTTGCGATAGCTCGCTCTCGAAAATCCCGGATGGGTATCACGAAGAGCAGTCCAGTCGAACGGGCGTCTCGAAAGAAGTTCTCTTTCGCGAATTTCTGTGAGTCGCTAATACGCCAATTTACAAAAAGTCAAAGGAAATTTCGCAAAAATATCGCGGAAAAATAGCGGTAAAAATTTTGCCCATAAAAATTGATTTAAAACCGACGGTATTTCAACAGAGCTCGCCAGCGGTTTCTCGCGGATTTCTATCCAGCCGGGAGAGCAGCTGAGAACCCCTGAACGGAGGGAAATCATGCCTAATTTGGCAGCGTCGTGCGCGTGGGTCATCGTGTGCTATTCGCATGTGTTAGACCAGTGTCTCTCATGCGTCGACAACCACCGTCTGCGTAAGACGATTAAGCGCGCGCGCGCGTCTACGATTTCGCAATATAACTCGATCGCGTGCGCTCGCGCTTACGTAAGCCAACGCTCTGACCGGGCTTTTTTCGCGCTCACGAGCCGGAGTGTCGCCGTCCGAGTTTCGGTTGGCTTCTATCGAATTCGAGAATCGATGCTCCAGCGGCTGAAGGAGAAACACGACTATCCCCGGCTCCGAGCAGCTCGATGTTAACCCGTATTTATCGGACGGAACAAGCTCGGTTTCGTTTTTGCAGTTGGATCCCTCGCGCTCGAAAGCAAACACCGCTTCCCGAAATGTGTATAATGTTAGCCCCCCATTTTTGAAGAATGGTACTTTTGGATGTTGTACCGAGTTGTACTCTATTTATATCGTATTGTACGACAATCATAAAAAAATTAAAAAATTAAAATAGAAAATCTATATTTATATTGAAATCTGCTGGTCTGCGGTTTCTGGGTTGCTATCATTGTCTAGAACTCAATAAAATTAACTTAATTGAAGAATATAAGATTTCAAAAAACTTTCTCGCAAGTTTACGCGAGACCCAGGTACTATATGTATAACCTCTGTCGATACCGAAATTTTTTTAAATTGTCAGAATTACTCATATAGTACCTGGGTTCCGCATCTTTTAATTAGTTTCATTTTAATGAGCTTTAAACATCGAGTGCAATCCAGGAGCCACAGGCCAGGTAGTTCAATTTGCAATTTTTTCAATCTCCTAACTTTTTTTGGGTGTCGTAAAATATAGTTCAACTACAGTACAATTTAGAATAATTTATAAAAATACCATTCTTAAAAAATGGGGATCTTACATCTACCCGAAACCGAGATCGAGATTTCGCCTTGATCGGTTATTTTGCTCAATTGGGGAAATCGTAAGTGAAAATCTCTTACGCTCTCCACGTTACCCATAGAGCTTTGCCTCGATACCAATATTCGTAGTTTTTTCCGTTCGCGTACTTGACAATTCCCTGAAGCGATTGAGAGTCACTCGCGAATCGTCTCGGAGGTAATTCGACCGGGCATCTTGCGAAATCCGATCGGTTTAAAAGACTCGCGCGCGAGAGTAGCCAGGACCGCGCAAGGACGTTCGTAAGTGAGGCGTAAGTACCGCGAGGAAAAAAACTCGCGCATACAAGGTGTCTCGAAAATAAAGAGCCCTAGCCCATGTGACAAAATAAACTAACCCGAGATAACGATATTTTTCTCTACTGTTTATATTTCAGAATCGTGACGCGGTTCAGCCGCGACGGAAAAACTTGTCTCCTTGTTTGTACAACGTAGCCTACTTTCTGGACATCCTGTATACGCGTGCATCCACATGCAAGGCTCGTACGGCGCGCTGGCTGCGTGCTCTTTAACGCGCTCCGCGCGGACAATGCAGACGCATCGGTGGATTAAACATTCGCCCGCCAATGCATGAAAACTTTTTCCGTTTTGTTTCGCAATCCTTTTAAAAACCTCGGTGCTTTCATCGACCCTACCTCGAACGTTTTGTCATTAGAGGCACGATATTTGATTTCTCAAAAATTTTCATTATTTCAACTCGTGACGAGCTAATCTCGAGATTCGGTAGAGGCCATCTGTTCGAGTTTCGAATGTTAATACACTTGAAAATTTGACGGAGCGCGTGATCGGTCGTGCGGTATAACATGACTCATATCGTTCATTCCTACTTCGGAAAATCGCGAGCGATCTAAACTCGGTAAACGACGAGCAAACGCAAAGGAAAAATGAATATCGTAGGGCAAATTCGTTCCGGGATCGAAGCGCAGTAAAAATTCTCGGAATCGCGGTGGGCACACTCGCGCATTGTGCGAGGCGTCTCCCCTCGCGTCTCCTGTGCCGCTCGGGCGTGCACGGCCGTCGAGGCGAAAATCATACACAGTCTCGTCGTACGCGTAACGCGTGGTGGTGGTACGAGGGCAGAATGGGAGAAAAGAGGGGACGTAGAGTGGCGCGTGGTGTACTCACCACGTGGCTCCGGCGAGTTCTGATGGTTGTTGGAGTGGTGGGGGCCGTGGGCAACCGGGTGGTCGGTGGAGGAGGAGGAGCCGCTCGAGACTCGCTCCCTCTTCTTATCCTGCTGCTCGACGTAGAACGCCGCTTCGAGCAGCGTCTTCAGGCTCATCCTTACGGGGGCCACAAAATTTGCCGGCTCTGCCAAGCCGTAAGCGTTCTCGTCCGGCTCTATCCCGATGGAGCTGTCGACGTCCTCGTCCTGCTCTATCGTGGCGAAGCCCTCGTTCTCGTTCGACTCTATCCTGGAGGAGCCGTCGTTGTCCTCGCCCTCTTCTATCTCGCTGTAGCCGGCGACGGCGCTTGTTCAAAAAATCCTGCACGGGTACCGGCTCCCGGCAACAACGACGTCGCGACGGCCCGCGCCGAGAAAGAGGCGACCGGGACCTTGTGTATTTTTTCCGTGTACGCGTCCACTCGAGCCTCCTTCCCCTCTTCTTTCCGCCTCCTCCTCCTCCACCGCCGCCACCTCCTCCTCCTCTTCCTCCACCGCCGTTCTCCTACCTCTCTCTCCTTCGTTCCCTTTTCTCTGCTGCTATCCGCCGCGGCTGCCAATCTGTGGATTTAAAGCGTCAACGATTAAATCCATGCTGTACCCTCTCTCTCTTGAATCCCTAGACACGTTTATTTTATTCAAACTAATTTATCCTCTCTTTCTCTCTCTCTCTCTTTACCGCTCTCCCTCCTTCTACGTTCATCTATGACTCCCGTTTCAAAAACGGCGAGGAAAAATTGGAAAGCGTCGGCGCAACGAACGAACGCGTGACGGTGCATCGGAATCGCAGTCTGTACGCGCGTGGTTGTAAAAGTGAAAGGCGGTGAAAAAAATGCGGAACGAGCGCCGAACAATTCCGTTCTATCCAGATGAGGAGCTGGTGAACGATTTCGGAAAAATAAGCAGCAAAATATTATTCGGACGATCGATATCGACATCGAATAACGATTACAGAAATAAACTGGAGGAGTATCGAAAGAGAAGATAGCGATTAAAGTACGATATATCGGAATGATTTTTCGCACACTTTTCGAGCGCGTCGATTTCAAAGGGAAGCTGCCGCGAGAAACGACTTTGGGTACCTCGATGCACATCACGTGACACATGCGTGACGTAATGCGGTCGTGCGCGGGAAGTTTTTCAGTCTGTCTCGCTCGCTCTCTTTGTCATTTCGGCCCCCACCAATACGCACGTGCGCGCGCGCGGCACCGGCTCGACGGCCGGCAACGCGTGTATATATGCACAGGCTTACCGCGCAGGCGCAACATGCGCGCACTTCGGAGTCTCTCTTTCGTTTGCACTTTTCTGCAGCGCCTCACGGGGACGGGTTTACAACACTGTGCGAATCAGTGGATTTGCTATAACGTAATAATCGCGAGCACCGATCGACGACGACAGAGGGGAGCCAGAGAGAGAGAGAAAGCGCTTGCGCGAAACCTCTTTGGCACGATAAAAAAGAAAAACAAACGGCCGAGGGAAATAAATATTAACGAAAGGATTGGCTAGCGCGCGCGGCTATTCAAGACGATAAAAAGCGCGTCGCGAGACAACCGGATCTCCCTCTTCTTTTCTCTCCGGATGTGTTTGCGAAAAATTCTTTTTTCCCCTACCTCCCTCTCCTTCTCCCTCTTTCTCTTTCTCTCTCTCTCTTGCCGCTTCACCGAATCGTTCTTACTCGGCTCTCCCGAAGCTCTACGCGGTGAGCAGCGAGAAAGACTCGCGTCGAGTAGTGGAGAGCGTTTATTTATCTCACGTCGTGCACACCGATAACGCACAGACGAGGACGCACACCGAGGCGCGCGTAAAAATACGAGATAGTGAGATACGAAGTTCAGACGAGCGAGGGAACGAGCGAACGAGCGCGCACGCGTGCTTGCCCCGAGCACGCGCTTCGTCGTTGACGTTTCGCCGTAAACGGGAAAATACTTATCGCTCGCGCGTCCCGGGACCTCGTCGGTCCTCGTGCGCGATAATTAATTCGACTGAGTAACTTTTACGAATGTCACAACACTCGGGTGCACTGGTCGAGGAGGGGGGAAGGGGGGAGAGAGGGGAGAGGGGATTTTGCACGTACAGCGAGTCACGCGAGCGAAGGTGAGTAAAAGGATATCTCGATGGAGAACGCCTTTTTCGAGAAACTCTCGAGAGCGGGAAAAGCCACGAAGCGAGACGGCTGATTTGAAATACTAATAACACATGTTACCTAGCTGACGGCATCGGTCGCGATTACGCACGATATCGGTACTTTAACGGATGGTCGATGGGAGCCCCGTAGCGCGAAACTGGCCCCCATATCGAAAAACAAAGCCGAGAGACGGAAAAAAATCACGAAACTCGACGGAGATGTGTATAACGAGGCACGAACGGGCACCTTAAACTGACAAAGCGATACACACGTTAGACGGGCGACGCACGCACTCGCATCCAATCGGTATCTCGGATTCGCGTGACGTCATTGTGCTGTGAGGCGCGCCGATTGGTCGGCTCTATTATGGCACGGAAAACACGCCACGCAACCACCCATACACATGTTAATTAAATAGGCGATATTGCACGTAGGGGCGAATGATAATAGCGCACATGGACGGTATCGAGGCGATCGCGAAACCTACGAAAGCTGGACGATGGAGAAAACACTGGCGTATGCGTCGATTGGAGATGCTCGTCCGACAAAGAAAAAGGGAGCGAGAGCGGGAGATAGAGAGAGAGAGAGAGAGAGAGAGGGACGACTTACGAATGAGCGGCTAAATCGCACACACACACGTTTTCGCGGACCCGTACGGAGAATTACACACAATCGTACATGTACAGTACACATATACTCGAAAACTCACACTGACGGGTCAAGAGAAAGACACTTTCACGAGGCGTGCGTGTTGTGATCAATCCTTCGGGCAACGGGTTTTTTTCGCCGCTGCTCTTCCCATCTCTATCTTTATATCTATCTCGTTCTACCGCACGCCTGTCATACACGTACCGGGACTACCATTTGAAATCGTATCGCTTTTGAGAAACTCCCGGGGCGCGAACACACACTCGTTTCCTCGTCTTTCGCGCGCGCAATTCGACGAAGGAACCTTCCCGAATCGACGGGACGAGATGGTCTCGTACGCTCGACGGTTACAACATGATCGATCTGGCGCGTGGCGGAAATATTTTACAAGCGTTAACCACTGCGCATCACAGCCATGCTTGCTTGGCCACGATTCACGTGTCCGGGGTCCGAGGTATCGGCCAATAGTCTCGCGGTTCGTGACGTCACCTGGCTCTATCGACCAATGAACGAGGCCCATGTGACGCAGCAGTCCGCTGGGCGTGTAGAGAAATGTCGAGCTGCTGCCGTATATCACCCGTTACCCACTATGCCTTTTTTCGCAATTTCTCGCTACTTTACTGACGCGTATGCGTAATGTCGTCTATCTGGACGCGATCGCTGGTTAGGGCTTATTCCGTATCACGCTAGCTTACCTTACGATCGACGCCAGAACGGATAAAAACGCGAGAATCGTGCACAGCACACCCGACACCCGGCTCGCCCGGGCAAATACTCACTCGGATCTCGGCGGCGTCACCCTCTGCCACCTTTTGTCACGTTCCTTCTCTGTCACATGGATCGGCAGCACGCGGCGTTGCCGCTTCTATCTGTCGAGCGCGGTTTATTGTTTACTTTCGCGCATAAGCGCGCGCAAACTGTTTTTTTCGTTTTTCTTTAAATCGCCAGACTCAAATTTATCTTTGTTATGATATTTAATTTTTCGGGTTACCCACTTCACTCTATAATTTTACCATTTTTTTGAATTTGCGACGTGTGAGAATAAATAACTCTTATTAATAATGATTCGTAACATTGTTTTATTCAAAAATACTTTTATGCACAAAAAATATACATTTCTTTTACTCCCAGCACTCACAAATAGCTTATATAATAATAAAGGTGTAAAGAAATTTTTTCATAACGAAACGTTATAACAAGTGTTTTTGTATAACAATAAAATCGTAGTCAACTTTCAGAATCTCTGAAATTTATAGGTACGTTATTTTCATCATTATACACATTTCGTTGGAACGTAGCCCGTTAGTTTAGCAATAATTTTAGTACCTGATGTTTCTAATACATCGTAATTAAGTGTAGTCGAGATAGAGATTCATAAAATATTTTGAAAATAAAAAATATTACAAAATAAACTATCGAGCTGCCAATACAGAGAAAATACAACATACAATATGTGCAGCAAAATGAACACTTTATTACGGTAAAATATATCAAAGTATTTGTTTCAATTAAGATTACACTTTTTTATCATATTCATCATTATCGGTCGTAGCTGCACCTTTTCATTTTATGCGTAATAGCGATAATATAAGAATAAAATTTATATCTACCTATATAGTAGATAATATATTTTACAAACAACTATTTAAAATTATCTAAAAGAATTGGCGTCGAATTAAAGCATCAAAAAATCACACTTTCGAATAAACGTTTGAACGATTAAATACACACATTCAGTGAGAATATTCAATAGCGTATAATAGTTAATTATAGTCAATTAAAAATACTTCCGAGGAATACGTAGAGGTATCGTTAAAGCTATTATATTTTCAATAAATATCACTTTTTCGTCGAAAATCTTATATATTCAATGATTTCTACTTTGGTGCAAAATATTATTCTATAATTATTCACAATTTTCTCGTAAATATCATTGTATAAGCTAGACTGTGTTTACATTAAATACATCACATTCCGACGTATCCCCTTGCACATATTTTGCACCATTGTTTAAGACTTTTGTGAATTATTTCCCTAACGTTCTTTCTCAAAATGACTATAATACGATATTTTGATTCTTTGGGTGCAACGCAGAGAGCAAAAATACTGATAAAAAATTACAACATTTCAAACTAACTGATTTTCGCATCAAAATTGATATTTTCCAACACTTTCGAGATATTTGGAAAAGGTTTGAAGAAACATGATTATCCCAGTTGATAATAAAATTAGAACGCCGTATTTAATTTAATTTCAATAAATAACTTTATAACTAAAAACCACTATCCATGGTTCATGCAACTTATAAACATAAAATCGAAAATAAATTCATTATTCAATATTTGGATTTTTCGATTCATTGAAATTTGCCAAATCTTTGAAAATCTAATAATACAACTTTATACTACATATGTATACCATTTGCATGATCGATTACCTACTTAAATTACTAACATAGAGATGCTTCAACTCTGTCTTTGGTGTATTTTCGAAAAGAGCCGCACGATTTTGTCCTTCTCCTTTCTTAACCCAATGTCCATAAACTCTGAATGCACAGCCATCAATGACCTGAGCAAGAAAATGCGGGATAATTTGAGTCGTTCGTACAAAAAATTATCAATATAAATATTCTCTTTTTTTAATTTAAATTACTTACCTTACGCAAAACCTTAATTCGATATGGGTCGGTACATGCTACTTGAGTCGATAGGGGTTCTGGTGTTGTATGGAGACGTTTTATGCGAATTACGGCTCTCACACAAATAATTGCTAATTGGAATCTTTTTCGAGCATTGAAAGATTTAGCTTTCAGTTCCTATAAAATAAATTACCTGATTAATCATTTACAATAGTTGGTAATTGGTTGAAATTATCGGTTAGTAGCGAATTCACACTGACTTAATTAATATTTTTATGAAGCATATGCAATCGCGAATACTAATTTTTAGATGTTAGAAATAGAAGAATAACGTTCATTTATTACTGAATAGCGTATTATAAAATAGATATGTAAGTAATGATTAAAAATTAAAATGGATAAATCACAAAAATATTAAATCACACATGACAAATTCAAATATATTAAACATGAAATAAAATAAAATCGGAGAATAAAGTTACCAAAGCTAATTGAGATATCCTACTGAGACGGCGCGAATTAGATGACAGAGAACGTTTAAGAGGAGCGATGTCTTGATCCCATAGCTGGAATGTCGTAACACGTTACAATAAAGAATTCAAGAATGGAGATATTCCATTCTCCCAAAATAGATTGAAAAAAAACTAAGAAGCAGCATTATAAAAAAAATTCATTAAATGAATAAATCATAAAATCAATTATAGGAATTGCCCGTCTCCTCATTGTAAATATGATTTTATAATTCATATATTTCAAAAATAAATTTATAAAAGATATAAATTACCAATGTCAATGAATTTCATTGCTTATCACTTACCACAGTATGGAAAAACGAATGTTCCAATGCTTCACTTATTGTTATTCTTTTTGTAGGATCAACAACCAGCAATTTTCTAATTAAATCCTTTGGTGATTCTACAAATACAGAGGTATCTTTTTTACAATTGATATAGTTACAATCAGACTTATGTGAATAAGAATTACTAAATCAACAACCTCTGAATATTTATCAGATACTTTAGGACAAAATATAAATTGTGTGCTGCAACAATGATATAATTCAAACAAGATGTGTTATATTACTTGTAATGAAAGATATCATTACACAGCTCTTGTGCAACATTTTCATACCTGTTATATCAGCCCATTCTGGAGAGGTAAATGAATATTTTCCTTCCATTATATTTCTGAGCATGACCATCTGTTTTCGATGCCAGAAAGGTGGACATCCAACTAGCAATGTAAACATGATAACACCACAGGCCCATCTGTAAGGATATTAATTATTTCTATTTTCCAACAAATCAATTGGAATAAAGAAATTTCTATTATATTAATCTTACACATCCACTTCATATCCATAACCTTCTGCATTTTCAAACATATTACATTTCAAAACTTCAGGTGCCAAATACCCTGGTGTACCGCATAAATCTAAAAATATTGAAAACTGTTCATATACTCTGTATATTTCATTTCTTACTAAAAAAGACAAACCGAAATACTAACCAAATAATTTATCACCCTGTTTCAACATTCTGGCAAAACCAAAATCTGTTATCTTAACATTCAAATTATCGTCTAATAATATGTTTTCTGGTTTTAAATCTCTATGTACAATTCCTTGCTTATGCACATGTAAAACTCCTTCAAACACCTGTCTCATAATATATCTTGTCTTCTTCTCAGACAATGTAACAACAGAAGTGAGATAATCGAATAATTCTCCATTTTTACAAATTTCAAATATTAAAAATATAAAAGTACTTGATTCAAAGACATCATGCAGTTCAACTGAAATATCCCATAAAATATAAATAAAAATAATTAGAGACGTTATAAGATTTAATTTTATCTCGTTACTAACTTATAAAGGGGTGTCCAGCAACTCTACGTAATATTTGCACTTCTTGTAATGTGGCATCCTTCATAGTGTGACCTTCACTCCCATCGTTGGACTCATTACTAATATCAATAATCTTGGCAGCATATTCAATACCAGTTTCCTTTTCTATACATCGCCTTACTGTTGAAGATATTCCCCTAAAAAATTTCAAATTCCAATAAACATAATCCAATTTGATAGAATTATGCATAAACGAATATGAAAGGTTAGACAAATGAGAAAAATTATATAATATTATATTTAAAGGTTAAGTTATTTCCAAAATCCGTTTCAATCGTATTAACGACATTGAAATAAACTCTAATTAGCTATATACGTAATAATATTGAAGTTCATTTTTATTACTGTCCTTGTGAATGGTAATATTAAAATGATATCGAAGTTGAGATCAATTGTAAACATATAACAAACCTCCCGAGAATTTCCTTAGGCTCGTATTTAGCATAAAAACCTTTCGCTGCGTCTTTATCAGGCAGAAGATCATCTCCTTCGTCTTTTGCCATATCTCACAATTTATGAATAATATATCACATAACAAAGAAAATTTGTCTGTTTACAATGTATTCTTTAATCAATTGCACGAAAGCTCAACTTTTCGAACAATGACTTTGTCATTCGCATCTTGTTACACACATCTTGTTTTACGTTCTATCACAAATCACAATGAACAAACAGACTGACGCATTAAGCATTTCGCTCATCTAGGCTTCTCTACTACGGAAGCCCGGTGGCGGGTAGGGACATTTTTATTCCGATTATATGCGTGACGAGTGGCGACGTAACTAGCGTTTTCTTACCGCCTAATGTCAGGAATCTGTTCTATCGGCGTTGACAATTTCTATAAAGGAGCAGGTCATGAATCATGAACATGATGTAGAACAGAAATGGATTGACGTGCCATCAGGTGGTCGGGTTCGTACCCTACGTTTTGGCAGAGTCTGACTAGATCTCTACGGTATCTACCACTGAGACCATATGATGGGCGTTTGTACTTTTTGATATGATTACAAAAAATATCACATATTTCTATTATAATATTCAATTGATGATTATTTCTGAAACATGAAAATTTTATATGAGAATAATAAAAGAAACGTAGATAAAATGTCTTTTGTTTCTATTAAATTTAACAAAATGTACAACATTATGAATTCAATCTACCAATTATACATATGTTCAGTATAGTACAAAATTTTTTTCAGCATTTTCTCTCTCTAGTGTAGTAATCTTAAATTTTTTTATGGTCCTTGTAATTGAGCTAATAATGTCTCGTTTTTACGACATTCAATTCGTAATTGTTTAACGGCATAATTATATTTATGTTGTAGATCATGAAGTGATCGAAGCTCCTCCTCTTTTCTTAATTGTTCCACTTGCAAATCTTGCCAACGATTTGCCACCTGTTTGAAATTAATAATGAACGTATTGATTTTGCAGTTGTATAATATTGCATAATATCTTAGTGAAAAATACCTTATCTTTGTTTTTCATAATACCCATAACAATTTCTTCCAATTGTTTCAAAAATTCCTCTCTACTACTTGCATTTGCCATGGCTCTGAAAATGAAAAATGAAATCCCTATTTGTATTTTAATCAAATTATACATATATACTTTAATTCTCTTTGCTTACTGCTGATAGTTATCTTGTATTGAATCTAATAAAGTAACACAATTGACCAAATACATCTTATAATCATCAAGAGTATTGTGCAATACATAAAATTTAGCTTGCGTATTGTGATTAGCTGAAACTAAAAAAAATACACAATAGTAAATATGTGATAAATATGACTTAAATAATATTGATGAAACACAAATTTACCTTTATTGTAAAGTTCTAGGAATCGTTGTTGATATTGATTCAGTTCTAAACGACCTGGCACATCATCTAGTTGCCTAATCAATGTTGTTATCAACCTATTTTTCTTTGCTAACTGCAGTCGGACTTGAGCGACTGCTTCTCGTTGTTTTTCTAATTCTTTCATATGACCATTTTCATCCCCAGACGCTCCTCTGGTAAATTCTTGTAGTTTATCTTGAAATTGGTTAAAATCCAGAGTACATTGTTCTCGAAAATCATGTTCTTGATGTTTTAATCCATCATAAACAGTCAATAATTCTTCCAATTGATTAAAAGCTCTGTAAAAAATTTATATCTGATTGAATTATCTACTGTTTCAATTAAAAAATAACAATACATACTTTTGATCTTTATCAATATTTTTTTCATGTAAATCTTTCAAAGATTGTTCCATAGTATTTCGCTTGGCAATAGATTCATTTGCTTTTTCAATCAATTTACTGATTTTCTTTGATAAAATACTTTTTTCTTCTACTAATTTTTCTATTCGTTCTTTGAGAGCAGTTTTTTGCTTTTGCAATTGTACTAATACTCGGGGTATAGCAGATGAATCGTCCTGTACAAATAAAATAATGAATATTGGTGTTCTTAAATAAATATTTGAAATCATTTACCTCCACTTTAGACAGTGATGCATTTCCAAATTGTTCGGTTACTTTTGCTACTTCTTGTGCTTGAATTCCAACAATGTTCCCTACAACATGAGAACTTAATCTACCCTAAATATTACGCAAAAAGAAATTCACTTAGTTTTGGTCTAACAAACATTTCTCCAGCTCTTCAATGCATAAAATCATATTTACCAAATTTCCATCCACAGCAGCTAAATTTTCTTTAATCTCCTCAGCTGTTTTCTAACATGAAAAACATACATTTTATAATTGAAAATGTTTTAGATCAATTTTCAACAAATTTTACCTTTTCAATGTTAGCAGTAGAATTCATTTCTTGAATTTTAGGTTGCTCAGAAGATATATTTGCTTGTTTTGTATCAGTGCTACTGTCTCTCTCCAATATTGCTTCATACTCTAACAATGTACTCAGAAACTTAGTAGATTCTTTCTTAGTTGCTCCTTCTTTATATTTATATAAGCGACGAGGTTCGTATGATTTCTGTTAAGATTGGTAGTAACATTACAAATAGATACATAACCGATAGTTTATTTGAACAATTACCTTAACTAGTAACACATTATTCATTGTACTTCCTTTAAGTGCTTCATGTTTTTCCAAATCTTCCGAAAATGAATGCTTCTTATTAAACTGGTTGATTGCAAATGATCTTAAAAAACCTGCAGTTTCTTTTCGAGTTTCCATAGATCGCTTTACCAGCCACTGTTAAATTATAATTTACCAAATCAGATAAACATAATTAACTATAAAACCATGAAATATAAAAAATTACTTGTATAACAGGAAATATATGAATACAGTCTAATCCTTGTATTTGATGGGGTTCAATTCGATGTGGACAATTCATTTTAGGCAACACAGCAACAATCTTTTCAGTTAGAGCTCTAAAATCAACATTATATGAAACGTTTGTAAGATATTGAATTTCAATGTCTTTCCTTACATTTTTTGACCTATAGTAAGATTTTCATTGAATAATAAATCAACATTCACATCAAAACTACAAGATATTATACACCATGTCATTCCGCCAATAACCTGAAGAAGAAATTGTAGTTCTAGAAAACAAGTTAAGTTCTGAATGCATTTAATTATTCATAGCATACTTTATCAAAATCCGATAATCCTTTTATTTTAGCTCTAAAATAGCCAGCCGCCACCAACAAGTCAATTATCTCTTGCAATTTAGTTGCTTGTTCTTCGTCTTCTCTAACATCTGCCTAAAAAATATAAAATTAATATTATAACTTCAATAAAGCACAATAAGTGACATTGTTATCAAGTTTGACACCTATCAGTGTGTAACTATTAATACTGAATTAATAATATAAAAAATGATTAGATACCTCTGCAGTATCCGAACTACGCACACGGTTTTTTGAAACATTGTTCATTATTTAATAAATATTATCAAAACGGTATTATTAAGGGTTAAAGTGATTGCAACCAGAGTTTAATAAAATATCACCGGTAAGGTGTGAATCTGTGGCTTACGCGAACTCAAGTTACTACGTATTGCACTGGTGGCAGTACTATCGATGGCTTCCATTATGTTCAAATTCGAATACACAGTGAAATATGTAATATTATAATTCTGTACCTAATTTCACTTAATATTTGAAATATAACATGGATTCTCTATCATGAGAGTAAACATCCACGATAAAAATATAGGAACAATAATTAAAGTTAGTAGTGTTGTGAAGTGTTTGAATTAAAGGAATCGTTCAGTTTCTCCATAGGACAGCAGAGGGTAAGATACATACATATCTATCTCATTTTACAGTACTGATTGAATTAATTTCTCATATAGAATGGCGATGAAAACTATTATTAATAATATATTGAGGTTAAATAAGGTTAAGAATATCATTGAAAAACATGTTTTTAATTTTGTATTATAATTTCTTTTATTTCGTTACAATGGCTCGTCTATTACAAGTATATAACTGAAAATTTATAGATTCATAGCAAGTAATTCCATTCTTAGCTTTAAATTTAAAAAAAAAAACATCACGAAAAATCTCAATATGTATGTACAAACATGTACATATGTGAATATGTTCCGTACAAAACTGTAATTTTGGCTCGGGTGATGATTTTCTTTTGTTCAATTTAATTAAAAATTGATTAACAAAAGGATGAAAATTGCATTGAATCATAAACTAAAAAGTATTACAGTAACATTTGCTATTTTTCATTATTTATAGGTTATAGCTGTATAATTTCATTGAGTCTAACATAAACGTATTGCGTCAATACAAACGGAAAATGCTTCTCACAATGAGTAAGCAATTGTCTATTAAAAGCTGATGCTAATTGTAACAAATTTGTATAGTTGAAAGGATATGCGATACATACTCAGAAATAATAGGTTAGAGACACAGCACCATTCTAAAGACGGCTTTTCGTTTTTATCAAAGCGCTACTTTTGAATTTTGTTATAAAAATGCACGGATTATAAATATATCATAAAATTTTCTCCATCGGATAATTCTTAATTTTAGTTAATACTGGCATGAAAATATGGAACAATCTAAATCGATAAATACAAACGAATATTCAAGAATTCAAGTATATCTTCGTGTTTTTGTGTTTCCTCGTTTTTATTGAGTCAGTCTTGTCATTTTTGCAAGCTTTAAAATTCTTTTATCGTCAACCTAGGACGAAAAAAATGAAATGTACTTTCGTCCACAACGGTCCTCGTGCAAAATTACGTTCAGAGATCGAATATGTATACAATTCAAATCCAGCGAATATGTGCTTTCGTACGTGTACTTGTATGATTTCTTCCCGAGTTTTATTTATTACAATCACGTTTAGCCTCTTTAATTAACGTACGTCGATGTTCTTTCCCCAAGGGGAATATCGCAGTGTAATTACGAAAAGTTTTCCTTGTCGACTATATCAACGTGCATCGTTACAATATTAAAAAACTACGTGCGTTTCTACGGCTCTATGTCCTTTTTCCAATTCTTACAAATATAATCCTTTTTGTACGGTATCGTGCATCTTGCACTAGGAACAAACAAGCAGCATCTGCCTTTAGAATGCTCGGTCGATCAGCTGATTGATATTTAGTTTTCCCCGCGGCCACGGCGCGTTACAAAAATATCGTGTTTACATATTTTTAGCGTATACTATATTTTTTCTCATTCCGTCACGAACACAAGGCGATTTTACGCTTATTACTAATACACCTTTTTCTCACTATCGATAATTTTAATGAGTGAATGCATGTCGAAGCTATGAACGAATTTCTATATATTCATATAGACATATAAATATATATGTGAATATATTTATATTGAAACATGAATATATATGTATTTATAAATATATATATGATTGTAAACGCCTTCGCGAATCAACGATATACCCTGTTGGCTGACCGTGCGTGTATACCGCATAAAATCGACATTCGAACGTACAACGTTTATAACAATGATGAACGCACGATGCCGAACCGCCCTGCGGTTCGTATGTAATGACAAGAGCGCGAATAAATATTAATAATAATAGAAAAGAAGGTTAATCGCTCGAAGAAACTTCGTATATAACATCCTCGTTTAACAACATACGTATGTATATAAAATATTAAACAGTACCCTGTATCGCAAATACAGTATTGTTTGCGTTGTTGTCGATCTCATTCTCTCTCTTTCTTTTTCTCTCTCATTTTTGATGTTTTTCTTGATTTTCATATCTCCGTTGTCTTATCGAACAGCATGAATTTTGACATTGCCTGACATATCTGTTGCATATAAGACACACCTGCGACAACAACGAGGATCTGATTACCCGAATTCCATTGTTGTCTTTTTTTTTCTTGTCTTCTTTATCTTCGATATTGACCTCGAGCTACTGACGATGCTAAGATGTATATATGGAAATATGGCGTTAAAAAAGTAACTATAAATACAGGAACTAAAGAATCTAGAATATCTTACTGCATTATCGATATAATGAACAAACGATCCTCGTCATAGTCGCTAAATTATATATATATATAATGTATATATTCATATACGTATTTTTTTTGTCCTCACGAATGACCGAGAGCACCTCTCGTTCTCGTCTCGAGATATTTTTAATAGAAGTCTAACCTCGTTCGGACGCGCGACAAATCTAACGCGATTCGAATTCTCTTCGCGAATTACAGCCGCGATTGGTACGAATGGCGCGAATGCGCATTTACGAAGCGAGGATCGAACAAGGAGGCGATTATTCCATCGCACCGGAACACACCAAATGGGATGATCGCGGGCAAACGAATCACGGCGCGGCGCCGATTATTTCGTTTATACTGACATAGGAGCCCGTGGCGAAGCCCAGAAGGCCGAAGCATATGATGAGTATGTTTTTCCATAGCTTCCAGTTGAACTTGCCAAGGCCGTCCTCTTGCTCCCAGACGGTTACCAACTCGATCACCGAAGGGAACATAAGACCCAGAGTAGACAGACAGACTGCACCCACGAGGGATATGAACGGTCCAAGGTTGGGAATGGCGATTGCCACGCAGACGGTGAAGATCACCAGGGTGATCCTCAATCCGTACTCGGCTGCGTTCTTCCGGGAGCCAAAGAAGTGCTTCACGTTTTTCCAGATGATCTCCATTGGCACGTAGAATTGGAGTCCGTAGGTGAAGAAAATCGCAACGGCTATCATGATCTTGACGGATTGAGCGAGTGGTTCCTCACCGAGGTTCAAAGTGATAGATGCTAGTGTGTTGTCTCCATACCTCCAGTAGCCGAAGAAACCAACGGTACTGTACAACAGAACTACGAAGAACATACCAGTGTTGAGAACTCCGGGGCAGCCAATGAAATGAGTTGGGGTTTTCATGTTGTTCTCCAACGGCATCACCTGAAAAAATCAATTCTTCTTGAGTTTGTATTCGCTTTGAACGAGTATCGTCTTTAACCGGCTGGTCACGTTTCCGGGAAACGTTTCCACGTGTTTGTTCTTCAACCGGTCGACTGGTTGTAACGCTAATTTGGCTTTAATGGTTCTTTACGTCATTCGGTATGCAAAAGACGGAGGTAAATGTGATTACACGCGTAGACAGGAAATGTACTTACAACGCCAATTCCTTCAAGGGCGAAGATGGCCATTCCGAAGAAGGTCGGTAGGTGACCCCAACCAGCAAAATTCTGTACGTTGTCGATTTTAGGAAGATCGGTGAAGATGTAGTAAAACGATACACCCATGCCGACAGCGATGAGGATGTTGGCAAGCATAGAAAACGGTGACAAGTATTTCAGATTCCTCACGAGAGAAAACGCTATCAGTAGTGGCAGAAGAGCAGCCATATATATTCTGACGTCATGATTGGTTTTCGTGTAAAAATCAACCACTTCTTTCAAATTGGTCGAAATAAACACGATGTAGACGCAACAGCAACCGATCAAGTCGATCACGAGGAAAGAATTGATCACAGCTCTGTAAAAGAAATTGAATTCGATATTAATTTCTAAATTCCAGTAACCAAGGAACCAAGTTAATATAACAAATAACTGTACAATAACGGCACTTACTTTGCGAGCCTCGCGTACTTCTGAACAGGCTCAGGGCCAACGAGGAAGGCCGCTTCGGCGACATCGGCGAAACCGAGACTAGGCGTCTTGGTTCTTCTACATAGCGCGTGTGCGCACTTGACAAGAACGTGAACGCAGTACGTGCAAACGGCGCCGATGAAGAAGGTGGCGAAGAGTCCGAAGGTGAGACCGGCGTTCTTGAAAGCGAACGGCATGGCTAGAATTCCGGTACCGAGACTTCCCTTGAGCAAGTGGATGAGGGTGTCGAGGTCGGAAGTGGGATGCGCGAGCTTGCGATGCTCGAACGGATTGTAAAGTGCCGCCTCCTCGTCTGTCGGCCTCTCGACCAGCGGCAGGGTCGAGCCATTCGTAACAGTGATTGGAACGTCATTTTTCTCGCATTTGTATCTGCAAAACCGCCATAATTAGTCATACAGTTCGTCGATAACTGGCATTTTATGTATGTGTAGGTGTGTGTGTGTGTTTTATGTGTAATGTAGGAGTATCGTGTAAGAGATCACCGGTTTTACGCGCTCTACGAAATTGCACAGAGCGACGACAGACGCTTATGTACGTTTTTCGATTGACGTCAATGCAAGCCAAAAGCAAACCGAGAATAGTCTACGCGCGTTCAACGAAGGTTCGAATTGAATTTTTCGGCCCGCGTCGAGCTCGTGTGCGTTTTTAGTCGTTGGTATCGATGACGTTAGCGGAGCGAGGGTGGAATGAGAGTTTCTTTTTCTGACCAGATCGCATTCAAAAAGCGAAATTAATATCTCTGGGTCTCGATATGTCTTTTCTTTTACTGCGTTGATACATGCAAGAGCCAACTACGATAAAACTAGCGAAATAAATTTAGCTTTCTCGTAACGATATAGCGATGAATGGATGATTTTGATGATCCGCAAAAACACAAAAAAACAGTTAATCGAACATTCACCGCGTCTGCTACGATTAAAGTTCAACGCACGCTTGCGCTAGTACATCAATAAATAACTCGTGAATTATCTAATCTTCGAATCGCGTCCTAAACTATTTCTCCGACGCGTTTCGATTAATCGACGTATTTTTTTCCGTCAGTCCGACGATATCGGTATCTCGGCGAGATCGTTACGAAACATCATCGATCTCGATAACTGCAATCTCTCTCGTTCCTCGTTCCTCGCTCCGCGCCTTGCGTAATGCTCGAACCGCATCTCGATGACACTGCAAGAACTCTCGTTATCCAACGATAATGCATCGACGCGATTCGACGTAATCGACGGAAAGTAAGAGAAATTAATCGGAAATGCGCGCGAGTTCGATGCCGATAGGAGCAAGGTCAACGGAGTTTGAAGACTCGCATATACCGAAAAGACTTGTACGTTTCCATTGATTGATCGATCGTATCGCTCTCGAGACCGGAACGCGTGTAACGACGATTCATATACGACCGTATACGATTGATAAAAATTCGTAATTAGGTAGGTGTGTATAGGTATAGGTACCCGTTGAGGTGCGGTAGTTTCACTCCATAGTCGTGCCGAAGCTTTCTGTGGAGAAAGCTCCGAATAGTCTGTGTGTCACGTGACACGTGACCAATGTGAGTTCACACGCGCGATCAGGCGTTAGAGAGGCTGGCTGACCACCACCGCACTGCATCACCGCGACGGCCAACGCGCCACGACGCAGTACGACGACTAAACAAGCCCTCGGTTTTATTTATTTTTATTCTCGATCAAAAATCATTATCATTATTAATATAATATTATAACAATCATATCAATTAACATCGTCGTTATACCATTCGTTGTCAAAATTCTCGAAGTTTTTCGTTTTTGTTCACTACTCTTTCATTTGTTTCCTCTTTTATACTAAAACTAGACGAGTCCAGTCGTGAATTCGTGTCTTTGTACATTCCTTTATTGTCTATTCGATGAAACGTCTTCGTCTCGTCCGTCGAGGTTTTTTAAGAATGGATCGATCGCGCGTCGCAATTCGTTATGTGAGAATAGAAAAAAAAACAATGGAAAGAAAAAATAACAACGAAAAATAAGAATTACAGCGACAAAGCACGACCATCCAAATGATCGACAGTTCCGTAACTCTCTTTCATTCTACGCTACATATATATGTCTTTTCATTTTATTTATCGTACAACGTGATCTCTGTGGTATTTTTTTTTTTGTTATCGCAGAACACTTTTTTTTTTTATTATTATTCTTTCATAGAGCCCGTACAATTTAACGCCCGGAGTTTATACTCAAGTCTGGAATCATATAAATGCACATATTATACAGTAAAGACAATTTGTTTTGTTCAATCTTGAAAGACAGTTCCGCTGAGGTTTTTGCGACTAGGAATAGAAAAACATTTTAGAATCGCTTTTCTTGCGTGATTTTTGAGTTCTGTGTCGATACACCATCTTTTCTGCATACCAGCCGATCGGCGCGACAAGATCGTTCGCCCTTCGCCGGCTCGTTGGCCGATCCCATTGAGCGTGCCTCATCGTTATAAAACAACCTCGCGGAAGAGCGATATTGTCGGCGATTACGCGTAATTGGCCCCGGGGTTCAACCCTATTATCCTACACGACCCGAAGTCTATCGCATGTTCGTTTTCATTTATACGCTCTTGGCTCCCGACGACTATATTTATATATCTCGCTTTCTCACGGATTTCCGTACTACGATCCTAAATACGATGTAATTGCGACGCGATTAGCGAATACTTTGTATCGAATCTGGTCGAGACTATAACCAGAATTACACAGTTTTTATTCCACGCGATAGAACACGAGAAAATTTTTCCATTCTCCAATTTGTAATTTTATTCCGCAAACTATTCCTCTGGCGATACTCGTGCGAGTATTTCGTAAGTTCGATAAATTATTTTCTCGTTTTAGTCGCCACGAGGAAAATCCTCCGTGCGAACGATATACTTATAGCGTGGGTATTTCTGTGCGAGAAAAGAAAATTCGGCGAAGCGCTAAAAATGAAAAACGTAATTCGCAATCGAGACGTGAAGCGCGAGGATGCAGGGGAAGCGTTGCTGTTTGTTCCGAGCGGCAGTAGTAATGCGTGACATAACACACGACACGCGTGATTCAGGCTTAAATGAGCGAGGGGGATCATGCTGATGAATGTGCCTCGTGAATGAGTCCGTACCGGGAGCCGCTAAAAAAACGATTTTTCAAATTTCCACGTGCTTCCGGTCGGTCTTTATTTATCCCGTCGCCTTGAATGACCGAAACGGAGAGGGGCTTGATCTCCGAAAGCTCTTCCTATACGCGCTCGTCTCGAAAAAGCTCGCGGTGCCACTGACGCGCTTATTGGCCAACAAAAATACGAGTTCTCCGGTCTTAAATCTCGCCCACACGCTCGACCATCTCCGTACACAAAACGGATTTAATCAGACGCGGTACTTACGTAAACTCGATATCGCGACACGGTGGCTTGTAACCTCGCTTCATTTTCCGTACCGAGAAAGGAATTTTTCGCTCAAACGTGTTAGGCCTTTAACGATTTTCCTGGTAACTCGCGAAGGTTCGCGCCACTTCATCCCTTCCCTCCCCATTTTTTCACCGTTATCGCGCACCTGTTGCGTTATCGCCGAGAAAGAGATAAAGAAGTATGAAAATGCATGAAACTTTTCGCGGACGCATAAGTCGTGTCGCCTGTGGCGTCTCTTTTGACTATTTCTAGGTCGCGAGTACGAAATCGAAACGCCGAGCTATTTTCTCGACATTTCTCCCCACGAAGTTCGCGTCGACGATCGGATGGTATGCACCTCTCTTTACTGAATCGAGTACTAAAGTATCTGCTCCAACTATTGTCTGTATTCGCGAGAAAAGCATGAATGAATGCATTTTTTGGACGGGAAATGTGTACAACTAGAAAACAAAAAAGAAAAATAAAAAAATAGAAATTAATGGTATTACACAAAAACAATCAAAATGAAGAACAAACAGAGCGAGGAGAGTGATGTAGTATAACACACATTATATGATCCTCGTGTATGTCACTCACGTTTTTTTTATACTCTGAGCACGGATCAAAATGGAATTGTCGCATTCCCGTTATTTCATTGAATTCTATTACTGGTGAGAAAGCGAATGACTGATGATTTCGTGGTATCGGATAGCGAAGCGTTTTGCATCAAAATAAAAACGACCTCTGCTATCTTTAACCATTTTATCGTTTTTTTTCGCGTTGACGACGTGTCATGCCGTTTTTTTTTGCAGAATGAAAAAATCGAAATTGAGAACTTACTTGACGAGAACCATGTCTGAGAGTTCACTTTTCACCCCGTGCTTCTTCGGGTCGTACTCGGCTATCATCGGGCGCAATGGTGCGTTCTGTAAAAAGAAATTGTTTGGGTAAAAATCTATCTATCGAGACAATTGAGCTTTTTCTTGTTTCAAACAATTATTCAATTTATTTGTCAATATTTCGCTCTATCGAACAAAGTATGTTCTGTTTGAAAATTTTATCGAGTAAGAAATTCTGGAAGTTATTCATAACAACATATACATACGCGTGTATGTATAATTATATATGTATATTCGTATCTAATATTAAGCTTTATTCAACGCTCGCTCGAAACATTCGATTCCTCGGCGCGTTACCACGAGGCCCACCGCTAAACGTCAAACGACGAAAATAAAACACGAGTAGAGGTAACGCGTTAGCGGACGATATTCACCGTGACGTAATTGGCGGGAATCGAGCGCATCTCCAGCTCGTCCAAACTGCTCGAGCTGGCCATTATCGATCCTCGTATCGTAACCTCGGCTCTAAGAGTAAGAAAGGGCGAACATGAAGGATTGTTATATACAGTCCTCGAGATGAATTCTCGGAGAACACAATAGCAGGCACCCTGACCAGCCTAAACACTATTAATGGATCGGCACGGTATCGACGAGAGTACTAGACACACACACACACACACACACACGCGCGCGTACGTCACACGTACGGAAACGTAAACGAGCCAAGTGACGGGACCGACACGTGCGCGGGGTTCAACGCTTCCTCGGTACCACGAAGGACTTTCGAGGTACCAGAAGATGGTCCCTCCGGAGTTTGAACGTTTCCGCGAAAAAACTGGGGCAGTCGAGCTCTCGAACCGAAGACTCCGGTGCGTCTCGCGGGCACCCCAGAACGCGCTCACCCGGTGCTTCTCGCTATCTACGGCGCGCGCGCGCGCTCTCGATCGTTGTATACAACCGCACGAGACGTAGAAAACGACGGATCGGTGCCAAATATCGCTCGCCAATCGTCTTCGAGGACGGAGCCCTCCTCTGCTCTTATGCGTATTGATATATATATAGATTCCTTCTATATATATTGATAGAATATAGCCGAAGCGATTCCACGCGCCCCGAGAGAATTAGTCATCCGCGGGATGTTTTCGACGAACCGAGTTCATTCACGAGCGCCGGTTATATGCACGAGCGTGTACTAGATGCACTCGTATTTACGAATTTCCGAGCAGAACGCGATTGGTCGTCGCGTAGATTTTCCTAACGAGTTGATTTATTCGTGGAATTGAATTTTCGAGCTTTACTTGGCGGAGATGAGTTTTGTAATTTTAAGAATTGTAAAAAATACGTAGAAATTTTACGATCGTCGTTTGTGGTTGATAAGAACTACTTGTTCTTCAAACTCGCTTGGTATTCGTTATTTAAATGATTTTTTTTGTATTCAAATTTACGCGATTCCGACGATTACATTTTCACGTTACGAGAACAACCGTTTTTCCACTTGACGTTAAGGAATTCGAGTCTTGTCCGGTTTAACTCGAATTCTGCTTTGGAAAATAAAAATACTCCCCCGCTCGTTCTTTTTTTCTCTTCATTCTCGCGCGTTAGTCGAGTTGGCAGAACAGCCGTGCGTTATTTTCGCTCACGGTTTTATTTTGTAAATCGATGAAAGAGGAGAAATTTACTCTCGCTTTATTACGTGGGTTTCAATGCCACGGGGACGCGCGACGGTGAGACATTTATTTTGGAACCTCCCCGACGCGCGATTACATCACCCTCGTAACTTTTTGGCAGGGCTCGTGGAAAATCGTTAGCCGCGGCTGTCGCGAGAATTTATCAAAATCCCCAAAAAACTCTCGCAACGATTGTTACAATTTTCGGACTGCAACTGCAGTTGTATCTCAATATGAAGGAATTGGCGAGTCGCTACGAGATTTATTTTGAAACTGGCGCCTACCGGCGTGGGCGGGTTCTGGCGTTTCCCCCTCCCGATTCTAGCTCACGCGCGATTTTCCGACACGGCGGAAAAAATTCTCTTCGAAATAACTCGTGGAAACTCGTCTCGGGAAGAATCGGGGGCAGAAAGTCGCGAGGTAAATATTTATCCGATTTCTCGTTCGTAATCCCATTATGTTATTAGCCGTTTGTCGACAAACACGTACGTGCCAATAAAACTCGAAAACGATTGCGCAATCGATCGTTTTCGCGTGCCGCGACAGGTGTCACGGATATCAAGAGGGAGAAGGAGAGAAACGGTTCGTCGAGCTAAACGCGGAAGGGAGATTTCGGCGCTTGCGAAATGCGCGACAAAGTCCACTCGATGAGGGAAGAAAAATATGCGCTACCTACGGTCGACCAAGACCTTGAGAAAATTATAATGAATTCTGGGCTGGTTATGCAAAATGCAACGCGGTATCGGTATCGCGTAGTTCCCTTCCTGCGAATCGTCTTGGAATTCGAATGAGAAATCGATCCGATTGGATAATTTGCGAAAAATAATTAATGACGAAAATCAAATAAAAAAAAAGTGATTAACGCAGCATGACTTGTCGTTCGAGTGCGTCGCTAGATCACGTGACCGTGCTATGATTAGGTACGTTTGGGATATGAATAATCAGATGATCGTCAGAAATAATAATTGTTCGTGTTCCTCGTAATGTTACGTACCGTTTTGCAAGCTTGCAATTTTCGTTCATAGATCATGTTGTAATTGGCCTACAACTACTCGCGTAACGAAAACGCGATAACCGCGCGATAACGTAAATCAATCACGTCGTTCAATATATACAGTGCGACGATAAAACTTCATCTTTATTATGTTTATCGCAATTTATTGCTATTTACACGCTGAAATTACAAACGAGTTACGGAACTAACACCGCCCGGGAGGTCGCGATAAAATGAAAATCCATCAAACATTGACGAAAATCCGGTAGGAGTTACAATGGGTGAACTTGTTTACGAAACGGGAAACGGGAAACGGGAAGCGGAGAGACAGACGATCCCGTAATGTGGCCTTGAACGGGAACATTGTTATTTCCGGCGTCAACCGATATTGCCAAAAAATTAACAGAACGGGTGCGAGCGCACCAGAAAGGGAAGAGGAGACGATTACGCGCAATTTGCCGCTCGGTAATTGGACGCGGTGTTATACCAGCGTCGGATGTCTGCTGCGATTCTCGATTGGCAGCAATTTACCCCCGCGGGGGTCGAAGGTCGCGCAACTGCGAGCATAATGCGAGTAAAACGATAGCGCGAACTCGAATCAGTGACCGGGCATGAATTCGAGCTAACTCGGTACGTCACATCCTCATCGCGAGAATTCGCGCGTGCCCTCGCGTGGGACGGGCACTCTGTGTCGGATTTCGGAGTGTCAGAGAGAGAGAGAGAAACGATTCGACCCGAACAAATCGCTCAAATGTCAACATTGACCTTTCGTTTTCCCCCTCCACCTACTTTTCTCTCTCTTTATCCCTCCCACTCGAATTCCAAATCCGGTCGAATGATTCAGCGGTACGCTGTTTGATCGTAAAATCGCGTTTTAAAACGGGATCGAGTATTTATGTTTATATGTACATATAGAATTTCGTTTGGAGGACCAGCAGACGTCTAGTCGCGTGACGCTCTCGAATCAATCCCAATCTACCGGAGTCGATAACTTTCGGTCTCGCGTGTCCTTCGGATATCGTTATCTCGAAGGGAATTCCCTGGTGGGTGAAAGAGAGAGTGACCGGGTCGAGTTATTTTTGCTTTGAAGTTTCATTAAGGGGACCTTCTCGATATGGCGAATTGAGTCCGCGCACCGATCCAGTTTGGATCAATTTATCCCACTCTGGAGCATCGACGGCCTTTTTTTATTGATATCGCAGACGCGCTTTCAGCTTTTAAAAAGTGTCACCTAACGCGAGCGCTCTACTTTCGCACGCGAGCGCCGTGTGAATTCTTTCCAAAGTATTTTTCCGTCTAGCGGCAGCTGCTATACCCGTCCATTTGGATAATTGAACCATTCCGTTAATTAACTTCGACTGACTCATTTTTCTAATGACCCGCAAAAGTTTCCCACTCGTTTCTATATCGCGCTCGGCCGGGGCTTTTTCCGTTTGACATGTTCCAATTAACAATTGGGTCCGGTTTTATGAAGAACGATGAGCGCAGTCGGTACGATCGGCGTAATTCATACAATAAAATATGAGCGCGATCGGTTTGAATAAGATCGGTCCGATCGACCCGAGTCCGCAAACTCGATCAACGCGACAGTCGGCCTGATCAAACAAGATCGGTTAAAAACTTCCAAAGTATCGCAAAAAAATTAGCACCGGTTGTTTTTCGACTTGTAGTCACCGCGACGACACCCAACGATTAAACTTTGTCTTCGAGTCTGAAAGTCGCAGAGTTATGCTAATAGGCGAATACATTACACCGAGTGACGTACGAATGAGCGATTTCAATTTTATTCTTCGAAATATTACGCGAGATGCGCATTTATGGAGAGGAAACTAGTCGACGATATTTCTTAGGTAACGCACGATTCTTTCTCCCCCGCGAGTTTTGGATACGAGAGGGTCAGCGTATCCGTCTCCGCACGTGCTCGATCGATTACCACGTGCTTCGCGATTTCACCCACGCAACACTCACTTCCCGATTCATCATTCCACATTCCTTTATTTTGCAATAAAAGCTTTCCACTGCGATTTTATTCGAAAGGAAAAAAACCCAGAGTCGAGTGTTATATGCTCGGATTGCAAAACGAGGAAATAGAAAAAAAAATCTGTCTCGTCTCAGATAACCTCGCGTATCGACCTCGCATTTCCCTCGATTCGTTACATCGGTTTCCAGCGAATCATTCAGGGACGAGGGACTCCTTTATCTTACTCGAGTATCGCAGCGAGGTACCTTATTTCTTTGCTCTCCGGAACGAGATACGCGATCGAACGGAACGTGTCATCGGCACACGCGGGTTGAAAAAATATACGCCGTTCTATTGTCGAGCTTCGCTGATTATATAGTCACGACGGTATAGTTGTTTTTTTTTTTCAATCGGTAGCGCATCGGGTTGCATCATGCGACGAATTCTGTCATCATTGGAGCGACACGCGCTCCTGACTTCGATTGGTGCGAGTCCGCTACAGGATGTTTCAGAAACGAATACCGATTTCGTAATTGATCGAAGTTGAAATGAAAAAAAAGGAAATGATTTGAAAAATAATTTAAATACGAATATTCTATTTCTATACATTTTCGTTGGTGCTATTAACCAAAATTCGATATTTATCCAGTTCGATATTTATCTGTTGTGAAAAAAATTGAACACTCGTCTGAAACATCTTGTACATCAAACGATTCGTTGAACGTCGAATCGTAAAATAAACGTGTTACGATTTCGCGCGGTTGCGTCAGCGCTCGCTTTATCGGGCCTCGGCCTGCAATTGTTCAACCGGATAAGCGGAATTCGGAACAGATGCATCCAGTTTCAAATAAGCGCTGCTATGCCTCAAAAAAATGCGTTCGAGTACACGGACACGTCATAGAGCTCGCAATTATAATACGAACCGCAAGTTTCGTATTATCTAATCGCATTATGCACAAACTCACGAGTTCTGTGTGTAAATATGTCTGCGTATGTATTTATGATTGTACGTATTATGTATGAGTGTGCCATATATATGTACGATTGTGTGTCTACCAACTCCTACCGTTTTTCAAACCATAGTTGAGTTTCACGTGTCGGATCGAGCGAAAGAGAGCAAGGGGGAGGGAGAGAGACAGAGAACTGAAATAAAAAACCGGATAAAGGTTGACCGAACATTTTATTTATCTTCCCTCTCGCTTCAGCGCTACGTCTCCCTATCCGGGTTACGTGAGTGCGATAATGACGCGATTTATCCTCGCATCGTTCTCTCTATGCTTCCTATTGTGGACATGCGCGTTCTCCTTTTTTTCTTTTTTAGAAAGGACCCATTCATCGAAGGAGTAGCGAAAGGCTCGGGGAGGGATAAGAAAGGAGTGAATGAGCGCGTAAGAGAGAGGGAGGGAAGGGGCGAGTTGGAGAGAGAGAGAGAGAGAGAGAGAGAGAAAAATCGAAGGGGCGAAACGGAAGGAAGAGAGGAAGGCTGAAAGAGCGAGAAAATAAGTCGAGAGAGAGAGACAGAAACTCGTAACGGCCAATTGCGAAGCGCGTAGAAGAGAGAAGGAGGGCAGCGTCTTTTTTCGAAAAAAAGAAAGAAGGGGGGACGTCGAGCGAGAGAGAAAGAGAGAGAAAGAGGAGGACGAAAGGTGCCCAGTAGTGGAAATTTCCATGACGTGTCGTACGAGAAGCGCGTGCGCTCCACTACCGCTTTACGATTGACCCCTAAACCCGTCATTTTCTGGTTTTCTTTTCTTCTTTTTTTTTTAACTTCTTTCCCCTTGCAATTTCGACAACGGTCTCCGCGCGTGTATTCTTGGCTTACAAGTCCCTCGCGACGCGTGAGGTTTATTAATAGAGAAAGACGTCGAGACTCCTGGAGGAGTAACGAGGCGAGCTCGAGGCGCGGATCGATTCTCGAATCGAGATCGAAGACCCGTGGGGGTCGCTCTCGCGTGCATCGGCTCGCCCCGGGAAGCCCCGTTCGCGTGCCCGTTTAGATACCGCTGAAATGCCGAGTTTCGCCACTGGGGACTTTCCCCTTCGGCTTTTATTTTATTTTTTATCGTTCGCAAGAGGGTGGCGAACCACGGAAATTTTACTGCTCGGTATTGAACTACTTTAATGGGGAAATTAAATTTTTAATTTGCGTTACATCATTATATCATAAATGGGAAAGTCCATTTATCATTTATGAAAAAAAAAAGACGTAATCTATTTAAAATAGCAAATAAAGTACAAACTCAATCTCTTTCGAGTTGGACGCGTTTCAGTTTTAATTTTTAATTTCGGTTCTCCGCTCCCCTCCGATTCATGCGAATTCGCGCAACCATATTAAGCGCACCATAACCCGTCCCGTGTTAATTTGAATTTCAAATCAGCCGCGTCCCGCTCTGCATGACAATACACCTCGAGACTCCCTACTAGCGCTATCGTCATGCTAATCTCGTACACCTCGCGCCACAAAACTTTAGACTTATTTCTTCGAATCCTAGAGGACTATTAACGAAGTTGGAATTGTTCGAATGTTACTTCGATACCTAGTAAAGAGCAATACGTTAATCCGAACTCGAGAAGGAGATACCGAAGATTATAAGGCGCACGGATTGAAGACGCAGAAGATAAGATTAGAGATTAGACTTAATGAAAAGCTTTCGTTTCGTTCTTGAGGGTTAATATCGATCTCCAGGTAAGACGAAAACGAGACCGAAATCGATCGGTGGATGTCAACGTACGAGCCGGCACCAAGAATCGAGCGACTCTTCCCTCTCGACCGCCCCCGCGATCGATTAGGGTCATCGGTTCGCGCGACGTCGAGACAGCGATGAAAAAAGAAAGATGAGAAAGAGGGAAAGAAACCCAAGCGAATCCGTAATAAGCTATTCGAGTCTCCAATCCGAAACAGCCGACTCAAAGTGCAAACGAACGAGATAGAGAAAGAGAGAAAATCAAACGTCTACCAGGAAGTCGTTTAAGAAACGAAAAGAAAAAAAAATTTAAAAAAAAAAAGGTGAAGGCCATTAATAATGTACACCGGAGCAAGATAAACCGCGAGGGTAAACACCGACAGTTAATACAATATTGATCTAACGTTATTATCGGTTATCGCGAGAAACAAACATATATATACGTATGCGTTTTTAGTCAATCGATGAGAATTTCGAGGGAGGGAGAGGGAAAATTTCGCGACGGCATTCCGCGGATTTCTAACGAGACTCGTTTGGATCGGGACGGGTTGACTCACGACTAATTTCGGAACGAGTGTGTAACCGATAATACCAGATTGAAAAAAAAAGAGGTCCAAGCATAATCGTCTAAGACCGCGATGACGAAGCCGACGATTGCGTCGATCACGCGCCCGGCTCGTGCGAATCTCAGCGACCGGAGATTACGACGGAATCGGCGAGGACCGTAAAAATCGCTTCCGCGGACGCGTGTCGCAACAGATCGAGCGAAGCGATGACGATCGACCTCGCAGATAACGCACGATCTCGCGTATCACTGACTAATCGCTCGCGAAATTATTTTTCCGTAAGGTAACGATAACGCGGAAATTCGTCGGTGCGATAGAGCGGATAAATTCCGATCGCGTTATTTACCGTAGCTTATAAGCAATGTGAATAAATTTTTTATGAATTTTTGCAGAGATTTGATCTATTTCCGATATGAATTTGCTACCTAATAAAGTTTGTAGTTCTACCCGTAACGATATTAAAGAATCTTATAATTTTTTTATCTAAATTATAGTAGCTGTGAATATGAATACAAATTTTGTTATTTATTGCCTCGGAAAAAATTCGTCAACATTTGCATGATTCATCGGGTCTGAAAACTATTGGATTCGCAATTTTTTCTTCGAATTACTCTCAATCTTGAGTAACCAATCGAAGGCGCTATTTGGATTAGTAGGCGTGACCATTCGAACACGCTTTCTCCATTATCTCACGTGCGAAATAATCTCTTTCATGGTCGCGGTAAACGATCGTAAAAAAAAAAACTGTGCCACCGATGGAAATTTTTGCGAACTTCGATGATCCATTCGAAAAAGAACGAAATAAATAAACATAATAAATTTACGTTGTTCGTATTACTCAACTAATTTCGTCACGAGTTCGGAATATAGAATTACCGAAAAAATGCCGAACAGGGAGTTTGTTGATACCATTGCGAGCGTTTTCCACGCACTTCTTAATTTACGCTTGCGTTTTAATTCTGCCGTGTTGCGCAGTTGCGAGTGCGTTTTTTTTCGCTTAGCGAGAGCACGCGCGTCGCGATATACGAAAACGAGCCGCGGTCGATCTCCGTCGTGCCTCTTCATTTCACGAACTGTAGTTTTTTTTATCTTTATTTTCTTTCTCGCTTCAGCTCGCTCAGGTGTGAGAAGCAAAACATTCGACGCGAGGAAAAGTACTCGAATGTAAATCATATCGGTATTCGTGATTCACGATTCCGGGAACGTATCCACCCTAATAGCCATTCTCAATTACGAAATACAGAAAAATCGATGAACTTTGCGAAATCGATTTTCGTATAAACCTTGCCACGTGTCTGCTTCAAATAAGGGAGGATTAGAGAAGTAGAAAGGGAAAGGGAAAGAGAGAAATATATCGAATGAATACCGAGGGAAACGTCATTAGAATTAAATCGACTTACCGGTGTTACGCGTTCGGGTATCAGAGCTCGTAAACACAGATTTTTATCACCGCGAAGATTTAATGAGCTCAAATATTCCCGGAGCTCTTGATCCCGCGCGATTTTCGACAATCCGAGTTTCTTTTTTTTTTATCGTGAATTTCGTCTGTCTGACGAAAATTAATTTCAACAAAAAAACGTAGAGAGAATGTTTTTGAAAAAAAAAAAAACAAAAAAAAAATATAAAAGAAAAGAATTCAGAGTTACTCACCTGAAACTTGCCCCCGTGAACCGGTGGTACTCCTTGACTCTTATGCGACATTCTCCAGGCGTTCTCGTCAATTTCTCTCGCAAAAAAACGGGAAAATCTCTCTTTTCCCAATAAAGGAGAATTCACTGGTTTCCTCTCGAAGTGAAAAGCCGCTCGGCTCGTGCGAACCTTCCAAACGAGTCAGAATTCGAGGAGCAACAAAAAAAACAATATATATATATATATATATATATATATATATATATATAGATTCTTGTTAAAAAGTGATGAAAATAAAATCCGTCGAGACTGGCTCGAGTACTCCTCGCGGTACGTCGTCGTTTAAAAATAATCGATCTATCTACAGGTCTGTACGTATATCGTACGTATTGTGAAAATTTATTGGCGCGCTGTCACCAAGTTGTAGTTTCTCGGTTCGATCAAGTAACAGAGAGCCTCCTGTTGTACTCCTCACTTTACCCAGTGGGTTGACGCGCCGGCCGTCTCTTTCCTACTAGCCTCGGTTGGTATTTTCGTGCGGCCGGTTAGAGTCCCCGCGAGCTAACGCTCCCCCCCTCTCCCATTGTAACGCTATCTCGCTCGCGTACGCGCGCGACTCGCGAGAGACGGATAGGCCGTGCCCGTAGGGTGGGGGGTGGGAAGATTTCGTCGCGGCCAGGTAGATCGACGAACCTTCGATCCTTTAACGTTCGGGAAAAGGGAAGAGAGATCGGTAGAAATTTGCGCATGTGTAGTACTTGGCGAGAACTTTGCTAGTTGTGGGAGGGCAGCTCTCTCTCTCTCTTTCTCTCTCTCTCTCTCTCTCTCTCTCTCTCTCTTTCTCTTTCTCTTTCCATGTTCCCCTACCACTCAAAGTCCCACAGGGCTCACAACGAAGTCGCAGCGATCGGCTACTCTTCGCAATTTAATTTTTCTCTCCCTCTCTTTTCTCTCTCTTCTGCGTTTTCTCTCGCCGACTCGTTGCGAAACCAACTTCAAAAATTACAGTTCCGCAGAGATCTTCCGACGTTTCGCAATAACTCATCTCCTCGTGCGGGAATGGCCTTCCTTTTTTCACGCTCACTGCGATCAGTAATACGAGCGCTGACTACTTCGTGGCCGGGCCCAAAATTCCACAATCTACTTCCTCGTGTCTTGAAAGGCTTATCTCTCATTGTGTTTCTTCTTTGTGTTTGTATTTCTGCTCGATATTATAATTTATGATCGACAATTCGAATTGCGAGGAAAATTTCGATTTATTTTTTATTAAAAATTACGCCGAGGGGTAAATAAAATAAATCCGAACTTTCCGAGAACTAGGTTTGTTGATATTGAAAACAATTCAGGGCCATCCTTTTCTAGATAAAGAACCTGTATCGAGTCGATACTCGGAAAGACACGAGGAAATAAACAAACCATTCTCGTATATTTTTCTATTCGTTAGAACGCAGGTGATCATCGAGTCCGATTCCCCTCCGCTTGTTTCACCCCTCGTCTTCGTCGAATCAGGGGCGAGAAAGTGCGAGCGGAGTGCGATCGATAACTCCATTCGATAGAACGAGTGCGAGTGCACGCGAGTGGTCTATAACCACCCTTCTTCCGGAGGGGCGCAGGTATTAAACGAAGGGCTCGCACGAACCTTCGGAAACTTCTCGAAGTGAACAAAGCGAGAAACTTGGCGACTTCCGTTGTCAGGACCGACTCGAATTTTCTTGTACGCGAACCCTAATTTTTGTGCAATGGTTTTCGGGAATCGACCGATAAAGTATATTAAATGTGAGAAATGTCCGATAAGTTGGCAGATTTATCGCTCTTCGCATAATCAGGAGCCATACGTCAGTGCTGTTGTACTATGAAATAATCGGTACCCTCTCTTTCTCTCGTCCCACCCTACTGCACATTCACACGTACGGAATTCGTATTGGTCCGTGCGCACTCGTACGCCATTTAAGAAAAAAAACAAGCGTGTACGCATTAATCCTCTGTCTCTCTCCCTCCCATTCACCCCTCTATCCTCCAAAAGCACCCTCGATCACGGTCAGCACGAACCGGCTTCACAATTTTTTCTCGTGTTTTGTCCTCTACTTTGTCTCTAGCCCTTCTCCCCACTGGCCCTCCTCACCCTTTGTGTACGAACTAGTCTCTTTCCAACCGTTGTACAAATCTCGAAATGTAAGAAAACATAGAAAGAACCTTCTTAATAATAAATATTTTAATATCGAATCTAAATTCTGAGCTCTAGTCTGAACGTAATTTTTATAACACAACTCAACGTTTGAGCTTGAAGTTTGAAACACCAGCTTATGTTTTAAAATTAAAATCTAAGCTCAAGTTCCAGGATTGAATTTAAAGTTTCGAAATTGTACGTTCGAGTATCGTGTTCGAATTTAATCTCGAGAGGCGCCTAGAAACGATAGGCGAAAATCCGCGTCTCGCGTCGAGACGAAAAGATTTCTCCGCGATGCGATCAAATATTTGTCGACTTTATCTACAACAAATTTAACGTGGATTACGATACAACGATAATGATCTTGATTCGATTAACGTAATAAAATAATCGTTTCGCTGCGATCCAGACCGATTTCTGCGGGCTCGAGTTCGAGGCTCGCGTTTTTTTTCTTCGCGTCGCCATCAGCGAGTTTCCTGCCTAGAGCGGCAGATCCGCGAGAGGACGATCACGCGCTCTCGCGGATCGAATTACAAAAACTGGAGCGCGTCGTAGTCGCGGAGAGCGTCGTCACGGATTAATCGCTACGTCAGTGAGGGCGCTTACGTCACAGACCGACGGCGCCTAGGACGTTGCCCACTCTCGACATCGTAAACTCCGCATCCTTTTGTTCGTTCTTTTTGGTCTCGCTCCTCCTCCCTCCCCCCGCTCCACCTCGACCCAATTCACGTGCCAAATCCAACGCGATGTTAAATCGGGAGTCGAGTGCGAGAGAGAGAGAGAGAGAGAGAGAGAGAGAGAGAGAGAGAGAAAGGGTGGGGGGATGGAGAACGAGTCCAGGGAGCAAGGTTAACAATGCCGTTTGACTTCGGTCTTGGAAACCAGTTCGATCCGTTAATATCCACCCTGGATGTATAAATCGCTGTCCCACGCGATCCATAGCAGTTCCAAGGTCGTTGATTCGTCAATTGCGAGTCCTCTCCTTCGTCCTCTTCGCTCCTTTTCCATCTCGATACTTTACGAGTCAAGGGTCATCAGCACGTGGATGAATATGAGAAACGCTCGCAGCTGGGTTCCTCGAAATTTTCGAAAACTTGCGATTGTGTTACGGTTCCAAGAAGATCAGTGTGTGGGAAACCTGGCGCCGGCTACGAGTACTCGTGACCTGCTCCGTCGCGATGAATGAAAGAAGAAGCGAAACTTCTTTTTCAACCCCTCACGAGGGCATCACGTGGTCGGTAGCTTGAATGGAAAATTTTCACTCCCCTTCTCGAGATCGTTCTCGAACAATTCCGAACTTTCTAATACTTCGTTTTCGTACTTCCCCGTAAATTTTCTAATGTCTCGAAAATTTTTCCAATTACATAAAGGAAATAAAACTTGAGCAAATATCGCCGTCAACATCCGGCGATCTTGGAAGGAATTTCCTGCGACGGAGAATTATTAACTCGATCGAGCGACCACGTGAGCAAACAGATCCGACACTTTGAGTCGGGCTCTGTAAATTTTACACCGCGGTTCCATTGTTCTTCTCGTCTCTTCGACGTTCTTATTTATAGCCCACGCCGTAAACTCGAGTTACGAGCGCGAAGCTCGAGCCGGTCGAGGAGGAAGACGAAGTTGGGAATCCGGCGAGGATTTTTTTAATGAAATATAATGGAATTTAATTCGACGGGGTTCGCAAGGTCCCGCGGGCGTATCGAATTGGGCCAGGGAAAAGAAAAATAAACGGCGAGGCGTTTAAAACGAAATCGGGAGCACGCTCTGGCGATATCGGATCTCTCGGGGCGATTTGGACTTTGTCACGCTGATTGCGGTCCCGACGGTCGGGTAACGAGAAACCGCGCTCGCGCATACCTCCGCGAGTCGCGAAAACTTTCCACTCTCTCGGCGCGTCCGAGAAGTTAATAAATCGGCGAGGGGCCCTGCCGCTCGGCCACCTATCCTCCCCCTCGGCCCCTCCGCCGTTGGGCCGGTTTCGCGCTCGTCTTTCTCTCCCTCTCTCTCTCTCTCTCCCTCTCTCGTTCCCCGTGACTCGCACGCGTAACGAGCCGTGTAATCACGGCTTGCGCGTGCTTTTTCACGGCGATTGAATTTTGCTAATAAACCTGTACGGGCGGAGAAACGCACGATTGTCAAGTTCAGGGTTAACGATCTATTCGATCTTCGATATTGTATAATCGATCCGCGAGATTACGCGATGAATAAATTTCAAATTCCGCGAGTTCTATTTCGTGAAGTATTTATAGAACGCGATTGGGGGACTGGAGGTTCGCGTGGGAGTTGGTTTTCGCGGTATGGAGCAAAAAATGTACGAAATGGGGTGAGAAACGTCACCGAGCATGCCAGAATCTTCGGGAAAAACAGTCGTTTCGGAGTGTATCCATCTTTCTCGCTCCTGCTCTAGACTAGATAAACGCGAACCAGGTCGGCAGACTACTCGACGCCGTGCGGACTGACGCGAGCGAATCTCGATCGTTGTAGAAAACGAAAACAAGGATAAGCCCCTCTCGTGTTCGTCTGACCTTCGTTTCGCCTTGAAGGGGTAGAAAATCATCCCCGCCCGAATTCGAGATTCCGCGTCATCGTTCCCGGAATCGATCGATCCAAGAGCATCGAGTTGCAGCGGTATCGGTTAGATCGGATCTTATTATTTCAAATTCACCTTTCGGCGTAATGGACTTTGAATTTTTGTAAGGAAAAATAGAAAACCTTTATTTCGAAAGAAGCTAACGACAAAGAAATTTAATTACACGAAACTCGCCTTTAGTTAAATATATTGAGATTTAAAAAAAAAGAATTCTCAACTACTATAAAAAGTTCTCTACACGGAGAAAAATTCGAACAGATCGATCGATCGAATTATTGTTTTTCACGCGAATACGTAAATCGCGACAATCGTACGATCGATCGATAAATGTTTTCGTACTTGACTGCTATTATCGATAAGGTGAAACATAGAGAAAATGTTCGCATTTTTTTCCTTATTATTTCTGACTTTTTCGGTGAGAACGAGGCCGAGTCTAAGCACCGTTTCGACCTCCAATTTTTTCGATTCTTTATACGGAAATTGGTTTGCGTGTGTGTATCGGTTATTTTTTTGCTGGTTTTGAGGTTGCGAATCGCAAAAACGAGGCGGGCTCGATTATCGCTAAAAACCGCGTGCGGCTTCTAATGCGCACAGGCAACACTCGCCTCTTCTACGCGAGCCGGAAGAAACTCCGATGAGCGCGAAATAGTCGCGGATGGAAACAAAGAAACAGGAAAAAAAAATTGTGAAAATATTCGTTATCAAATGAGATATTGACGAGATCGATAATCGACATGGACCTCGATTACCGATGACGTAAAATTCGTGCATTTGAAAAAAATAATGTTAAACGAATCGATAATCGAATTAATTTCAACTATGCGACGGGCTTTATCCGGCTAAATTTCAATCGCAATTCTCTCTCTCGCTCTCCTGAGCTTATCGCTTCGTTTTCGTTGCACCTTTAATCTTTATTGCCCGGCTCCGAAAACAACGCGCACAATAATTCCTCTCGTAAATTCGATACATCAAAATTCTTTTGTTCGGCTCGAGTTTGATCGATCGGGCGGATTCTTTCTCTTGCGCTTAGTTCCGCCGCGGACTCGATAGAATTCGCGAAACAGGCAGTTTTACCGAGTTCTCGTTCCTTTTCCTCCTCTCTCATTAAAAATCCGATATCGATCGAATCTCGAATCGAGATTTTCCAGTGTCTTTCCAGATAGTAGAGGAAAGAAAAGTGCGACGTCTCATAGTTGTAAGTTTGAAGAGGTTCGAAGAAAGAGAAAGAAATTGGACGGTTTCCAAGTGTATCGCGTTACACGGAGAGAGAGAGAGAGAGAGAGAGAGAGAAGGCTCGATATATAATTCCACTCGGAGAGTTGAAAAAAGGGACGGTCCCTAAAGCGGCTAATCCAGCGCGATGTGCTTAAGGGCGTTCAGGGCGTTCTTCGATTTTTAGCCGACTGTGCGGCAGCCGTGCGCAATCTGGTTTTTAGGTGCGGCCGCAGGAGCGCTCTCGCCGTCGCTCGCGAGACAGTGCCGACCGTGTGTGTTCTACCCAGTGGAAATTTCCATTGCAGTTGGCATGCCCCGGTGTGTGTGAGCGTTGCCGACCGTACAGTCCACCATAAAAGTTGTCGCATTTTCCGTCGATCCTCTAGGCGCATACTAGAGCCTCTCTAGAGTAAACTCTCTTCTGTCTGTGCCCACAAATTTTACTCGCAATATTTATATAAAAAAAGATACTAGTATATTTTTCTCTTGCCCAAACTATACCTTTGAAATTAAAAATGTCATAGAGCATTCTCTCTCTCTCAAGTTTTACAAGGAAGATCCTTTCAATTTTTTGTCGAAAATAGTAATTCCCTAGCCAATTCAATTTCGTGGGGATTTCCCTTTGTGTTTTTCTCGCTTGACTGTCAGTTTTGAATTCAATAACACACCTTGCTCGTTGTTCAGTACTGTAATTGAATTTCATTCGTCGAGAAAGCTATTCTAAAGAAATTTACTGTAACAAGACTCGGCTCGATCGCAATTTTCGACACGAACCCACTGATTTATTAGGTTCTGTACCCGATCCCGGTCTTTTATTTACACTCGCCGTATCGTCACGTGGTGTGTGTCATCACGTGCTTGATTTTTTTTTCTGGTATTTAATTACACAATCGAGATCGGACGATGCGATCGTATTGCTAACGCGCGAATATTGTACGCGACTAGTTTGAACGAACTCGGTATAAATTTCGAATGGCGAGCGCGGGGAATGAATAATTGATTTTGGGTGGGCGATAAATTTGGCGATCGTCAAATTCGAACGACGTTCGAAGGGATCGATGATTTATGCCGAGTTACATCGAAGCTGGTTTTCCAAAATTAGCATGAGTCAGCTGCTGTAACAATATTACGAAATCGAGCGAGTATACTTAATTGCCATGAATGAGTGCATGCGTATGCTAATCTCGTAACGTTCCTTCCTCTTTTTTTTTCGAATGTCATTAATCTCTCGAGAGAAACGCTACGGGTATTTATCGTTTACGGAATTACAGCGCTCGTCGCGATAAAGCATATTTCAGACGCTGATAATGGAGACTCGAACAAAACGGCGTATCGCGTTTCACTGCTGAACAAAGTATTCTATTGTTCGTCATTTTGCAACAATGTCAGAGCGATTGGCGGTGAGCCCGATGTAGATGAAATTTACGAATCAAGATCTTGGCAAGGGTACAAGATGATTACTAATCAATATATTTTAATCACGGTTATTATAGTAAAATCAAAGAAGTTATTAGGGTTGATTTCCCAATCGGTAAGATTATCGGCTTGTCGAATTGTTATCATCGGGGGAGGGAGTAATAGCTTAGATACACCATCCTAGATGGCGCTATTTTTTAAAATTTATCGACGATAACAATTACCATATAATTATTGTTATTTAATTTAACACAATTTACCTATATCGTTTTCAAAATATAAAAAATGACATCAATCATAGTTATTGAGAGCAAACATTTGAGAAATTTTATAAAATATTTTTGAAATTGAATAATTTATTTGCAAAATTTATAACTGTACATTTATAATTAGACGAAAAAAATATTAAATGGCTCATCGACCAGTTTAAAAGCTGTTTATTTTTGGTATTAAACATATATTTTAATTACAAATCCTTTCGCAATCGGAGTTTATCACGCGAGTGTTATTTAATACCTTCGATAGTAAGGTATGCGATCGAAAATCCTGTTACCGCATTCTGGGCATTTCTCGCATGGCAGAGAAGAGCGCTCGTTTCTATTCGGAAAGTTCGCAGTTACGTCAAATAAGAGTGCGTCTCGTGCAGCATTTCTATTGGTGGTAGAAAAGTCGGTAGAAGTGACAACTTTGTGTCTATTTTGATTTCATCTCGCGTATGCGTTTTTAACGCAGCGATGCAATTATAGAAAACAAACGGATAAAAAGAAAGGCTTGCGCTGACTCAGCGAAAGTGAGATTGTAATTCATGCAATCACTACACGCGCCTCGAGCTCAACATCGATATTAAGTACAGTCAAAACGATCGATCAGCTGGTGTTCGTGTCGTCGCGTGTTTCGTGAACTTTGACAGACGCGAGTGGGAGGGTGTTTTGAACGTCGATCGAGTCAACGTTTTATGACGTTTGCATCGACGTATGTAATTCGATCGACTAAATAATCAGCAGGAGCGAGCTAACCGTTCTTCCTCGTTCGGGTGGATCGCCTGCCGTGCTGCTCGACAGTGGAATGCAGTGGCACAATGTGCACTTTGTGCTCTAGTCTGTCATGCACCGACAACTTATCTGAGAATGTGCCGTTGTTCGTCGATCGCAAAAGTTGGATTGTTCGCGGAATGTGTCGAGTGAACTCATTTTCGTGGCATGGTATCAACCGACTCGAACGCATCACGTTTAACATGTAGCGTCATTCAAAGCGCCGTTATCGAATATCCAATCTGTTTGAATCTGTGAGAATTTTTCAACGAGTTGGTTCGATCGAGATTCGACATTTGTTTTCAAAGAACTAGAGGAATTTTTAATTGGAGTTTTTAGTTTTGATTCTTGGAGTTAGTAAAGGGTTTGATGAATCCTCTAAAAGTGTGGGATAGTATTCACACTTCCTACGGCAGCCATTGATTCAATGGAAATTCTTTCAATACCATTCTTCTTGGAGTAATCCAGACCTTACAGTGGTTGTATTTCTCAGGGTTGATATTAAATAACTTCCTGTAGAGGGGGCTAACACCAAAAGGTAGCACAATAAAGGGCACGCCATCCCCACGTTACTTAACCTAAGCTATCAAACAGGGACGATAGAGCCCAGCGTGCTCGACACCCGCCATTATTATCGATAAACCGTCAATATGTCGGCGGCAAAACTTAGTACGCAGGATAAAAAGGACCTGGATAAATTTATGAAATTTTTGGCCCTCAAAACCGCTCAGATAATAGTACAATCGAGATCAGGAGAAAAAATGACCACGAAATGCAAACCGAATTCGTCTGGGACCGATTGGGTAAGCCAACTCGTGCATTTGTTTTCCTATTTGTCAAACTGACATTTATCGCATTTCGTATATTTCACAGTTTAATTTAGCTATTACGGATACACCTGAAGTATCAGCGGAAGCTAAGAAAACTTTAGGCAACGAGATTATCAATTCCACTGTACCATTTTGCGTAGAGATCTCATTGAGAACTGTGGAGGGTGATACAATGGTTTTGGAAACCTGGAGTCTTGGAGTATTACCTGAGAAAACAGATCCAACTGTGAGAGTGACGTATACGGTTTACAATAGAATGGGTATTTTACTAAAGTCGCTGTTGTCGGTATCAAGAATTACTCCAGCCTATAAGTTGAGTCGCAGACAATGTTCAGATTCTTATGTAGTCTGTTATCGAATCTACATGGATGAACCTCAAGTACATGCGTTAGGTAATGTATTTTTATATTTCTATAGTTAGCAATTATCATTTTTTGAATACTTATTTTAATATTTGTAAAATGTGTTTTGCGAATAGGTGAGAATTACAAACACGTAAGGGTGGGTCAATTGTGTACTCCAGTTGGCACTATTCATTTGTCTGTCTCGTATAGAACAAAAATGACAATATCGCCAACACAGGCAGGAAAAGGTTCGATAATGTTGAAGAGCGACCATTTTCACTCGGACTTAAGTCCAAAGCATGCTCGTTATCAACAAAGGTTTGGGTAAAAAATTTGTCTTTGCGATAATTGGATTTTTTATCAAAACCTAATAAATAATTTATAATATTTTAGCGAAGAAGCTACTAAATCTCTCAGCGACACTATTAAAATGGGAGCTTTTGTGATAAATAAACCTGTTGTTGTTAATGATGAAGATTTAGCCATACCCGACGTTCCCTTTAGTTCTTTATTGACGCCTAGACAAACATCCCCATCGCCTTTGTCGTTGACCGAACCGCCGCAAGGGAAAAATATAACGGACAGTAGAAATGGAAATAACGAAAGATTGACAAACGAGAATACTACTTCGAAAAATAATTCTCAAAATGGATCGAGGAGAAGCAGCTGCTCAATGACAAGTGCCAATGACGGTTTTATTATGGTACATTTGGTAATTATGAAGCCTACATAAAACTTCGTACTCGGCATTCAAAACAAGTTAATAGTTTCAATTCGGTTTTGCAGAAAACACCTTTCGCTGTTGCTAGCACTAATACCGATTTAGGAGCTTTTTATCGAGAATGCCAGACTGCCCCGCAATTTCAGGCTTTTATGGAAGAGAGAACACTCGCGGAACAAGTTGGAGATTTAACGCAACGACTGGAGACATTAGAGACAAACATAGAGCGATATGAGGATATCTTTACGACTTTATGCCAAACTGAGAATAATAATTAACTTGTTATTATTTGATATTATCGCTAGGTGTATAAATTTATAGCTTAAGAAGCTGGTTCATTACAAAAAAATTAATACATTCTTTTCTGAATGTGTATGTTCCTCTTTGTATAAACTTAAATCATATAGATATTTTAGTTATTGTATATCATTGTCATTGTGATTTTCGGATTATTTCCGTCTTGTAACTTATATGCTTTACACGGAAACAATTGGGTGCGCTAATTCAAGATTAGGTATAAAATTTTTGAACATCACTCACCTGATTATTTTGATCACATAATTTTGATAGGTGCCTTTTCAGCAGTGATAAATATCTGAATCATTATATTTTAATAACAATAAGTGAATTGGATCTTTAGAAGGACTGCTGAGATATTTTATTTATTTGCCTATGTTGTACCATTTGGTGTTCTTGACATATATTTTATGGATAAAAATACTTGGCAAATGAATACTATAAGACGCGATTAATGCAGAATTATTAAAAGTTGCAATTTATTTATTGTCTGTATATACTGTATATTTGAGCTTTAATGTTATTGTAATAATGGTAAAATAAAACGTACAATATTTCCAAGAATTGATTGTTGAAATTTTTAACCGATCCAATTCTTTTTCATAAAGTGACAAAATTAAATTAATTTTTGTATACATATGTAAAATAATCACCAAAGCGTATTCATATGAATGTGTATATATATACTGAACAAAGACAGATAGTCTATAAACATGGCGGATTCAGCTGGAAATTGGTGTCTTATTGAAAGCGATCCTGGTGTTTTTACTCAGTTGATTAACGAATTTGGTGAATATCGTAATTGAAAATAAAGATTCTTCAAATGCGAAAATAATTTTCGCCAAAATTACTTCATACATTACGTTCTGCTTTCTGCAAGTCATGTGCTTGTGCCACTCCGTTTGTTTTCATCATGCTATCTTATTTATTTGTGGATAATTTCGTAATTATTTCTTGTAGGAGTCAAAGGTGCACAAGTAGAAGAATTATGGAGTTTAGACGAAGAACAATTTGAGAATTTAAAGTAAGAAAATCATTCTTTATATATAACATAACCTCAAAAAGCATTAGTCATGTCAAAAATACAAACTATTATAAATATGAACCAAATACATTTCTGCAGCTTTTTTTCTACTTCTAAAATGCATTTTTCATCTCTGTCCTATATTTTGAGACTAAGATCAAATTTTTCATTGAACGAATTTTTTTCAGACCTATCCATGGCTTGATTTTCTTATTTAAGTGGGTACAGGATGACGAACCATCGGGCAGTATTGTGCAAGATAGTAGATTAGATAAAATATTTTTTGCAAAGCAGGTAACTGTTGTTGATTATATTATCAATATATTATATATTCACTTTATTAAATTTAGTCTTTCCTGTCTTGTAGGTGATAAACAATGCTTGTGCCACACAAGCTATATTAAGCGTACTGCTGAATTGCAAACATTCTGATATATCTCTGGGTCCAAATTTAGAAGAATTTAAAAACTTCTGTCAGAGTTTTGATGCTAACATGAGAGGCTTAGCACTTAGTAACTCTGATGTTATAAGAGAAGTACATAATTCATTTTCTAGGTATGTTCCATTAGAATTTGCATGAATCTAAAATATATCCATTTCTCAATCATCAAATATCAAAATTTAATTGTAGACAAACATTCTTCGAATACGATACAAAACAAGCATCCAAGGATGATGATGTTTTCCATTTCGTCAGCTACATACCTATTGATGGACGTCTGTATGAATTGGATGGATTGAAAGAAGGGCCAATGGATTTAGGACCTTGTCCAGTAGGAGATCAATGGGTTCAAGCTGCAAAGCCCATTATTCAGAAAAGAATTAATAAGTAAATTTCTATTTAATTAAATTTGCTTGTACAATATAGAAATTCAATATGAACATTTTTTAGATATAATGAGGGAGAAATCCATTTTAATCTCATGGCAATAGTGAGTGATAGAAAAATGTTGTATGAAAGGAAGAAGTCAATGGTTAACGATCCAGCAGAATTGAAACGTTTGGAAGCCCTGATAGAGGATGAAGTACAAAAATCAAAAAGATATAAAATTGAAAACATTCAAAGAAGACATAATTATCATCCATTCATCATAGAATTACTTAAACACCTTGCAAAAGAAGGAAAGCTGGTTCCACTATATCAACGAGCAAAAGAAAAAGTACTTGAAAGAGAATCTAAAAAGAATATTGCATAAAATAATTATATAATTTTGTTCGATGAATACAAAATTGTGATGGTTTCATCACATATACAAACTTAAAATAGTAATAAAAGTTAGAATATCACTAAACAATTTTAATTAACTTTTTAATTTAATTTTTTAAAAAATAACATCTGTAAAATTCATCTTATTAACGAAATATACATCAATTTCTTACATGCATATATTATTACTTCATTATTCTTATGGTCGTTTTTCTTCCTCTAATTTTTTATTATGATACACCAATCGTGGCAAAAACTTATCAGTCCTTTCATTCTTCAGTTGTTCAAGTTTGTGATTATAGATATATTCAATAATTTCTGAAAATTAAATATAACATTAAAATAAAGTAAATAATTATGTAAAATAATAAAAAATAGAACTTTTTATCACCTAAAATTTCACCATTGTGTGATTGGATTGGGCAAGTTTTAAGCATACAATGGAAAGTATTGCAAAGAAACATTGAAGTCATTCCATCATACTGTTTAGCAAGATTAGACCAAGAAATTTCCTTCATATGTGATATCCCTTTCACATAAAGACTGAAATTGTAAAATATATTTCATTAACAATTTAGATATGTTCATAACATGTGATATCAAATTAAAATCTATTTTATACTCACTATTCAATTATTATAATTTTTACATCATTTAAATAAATTGGTTCTGCGCAAAATAATTGCATGTGTAATTGTAAATTCCAAAGATTTTTCAACACATTCCCATCAATATCCATTCTTTCTTCCATCTCCTCCCAGACAACTTTTGGAATAATAGCATTTTTTAATTCCCGTATATCTTTGCTCATAGTTAATTCAAGTAAGTATTCTATGTATTGAGTTAACAGTTTCAAGTTCCAGTTAACCTTTGTTAATGCTGAAAATTATTATTTATATCAATTTAAAATACAGAACATTCATTTATAAATTATCAATATCCAAAGTAAATACAAACGTTTATCATCTAAATTGGTGTCTGAAATTAATTTTTGGTATCTACGCATAACTGAATATCTTGTTCTATTAAACAATTTAGCCAATTCAGAAAATTTATGATGTCCTTTGGAGGACTCTACTGAGATATTTTGCATGTATAGCATTATTTTTCTATCTTCTTCTGGAGTGTACCTTGAGAGAATAAATAATAATCAACTTATACAAAAAAAACTGGATTTCAGAAAATTAAAGAGTTGCAACATACCTTTTATACACTTGATGTTTAGAATATAGATTTCTAAATCTATAATAAACACTAGACAATGTCCGCCATGGTAATCCATCAGCTATAAATTGGAGAAATTTCTTTCTTTCCTCTCTTTTTAATAAATATGCTTTATTACGTAATCTTAAAGTTAAGAAAGGCTGGACATTTTTTGTTTCCCAATGATGAACCTAAAAAAAATTATTATTTAAATATTAAATATAAGTACACTTAATAGTTAGAATGATTGAACAAATACTGACCTTACAAAATAGTATCCAATTGGTAGTAATGATCTCATCTTCAGCAGTAGTATATGGTCCATTTCGCATTGGGCCGAAACTTTTCATATTATTTGGTAGTATCGATGACTTCAATATTCCACCCGAAAAATTGATATTGTGTTGTGGAGGAGGATCATGAATAAGACGTATTTCTAATTTCCTCAATCGCTGTAATTAAAAAGTAAAATTTACAACATGTATGATAAATCAATTATCATATTATAAAGTATTTACTTACTTCGATATCAGATTTAGACAACTCATGTTTCTGTAATGCTGATTCTATTTCCTCCTGTATTTCACTTTCTTCATTTGTTAAGATTGTTTCATTGAAACTATCTCTTGAATTTTCCAAATTTTCTTCACTACTCGATTTGTTTTCCTTTTTAATAAATTTTCTTCTGGATTTATCATCATTCGACCCAGATCTTTTAAATTTCCTTTCATTTTCATTTTTCACAGAGCTTTCGATATTTTCTAAAGCAGGGTCTTTTTTCATATGATTATCAATATGTAATGGATCTGTGTCAATACCATTACTTTCACTTGTAACACGCTGGTTATTTTCCTGTATATCAAGATTGAGCATTAGAGAAGATATAGTATTAGAAGATGTTTCATCTTCGAATTTAATTAAATTATCGATATCGTGCAACATTTCAATCGCCTCAAAATTATCAAATGTATCCACCATGTATGGCTCTTGTTTAACATCCAGATCAGAAAAATCACAAAGATTGTAATCTAATTTGATATTTGTTTCATTAATTAATAAGTTTGGTAGTGAAGAATTTTCCAGAATACTACAACAACCGTAACATAAAGTTTTATCGTCAGGAATTTTAGAAATAATTTCATTGTTGTTCATTAAATTTTGATCGAATAAAGAATTTCGACAATATATGAACTTGAGTATATTTTCTGCGTTAATTGGAGAAAATTTCTCTCTTTTAAAAATTTCGTTCACACTAAATAAAATGTCATCATTAAACGACGTGATTTCGGTTTGTACTTCTGTATTTTTTAAATGTTTCTCGTCTTTTTCCTTTTCGTTTTTGATTTCACTACTTTTACATAGTTGATTTTTATCGTATTTTATATTGTTTGATTTATTTACCTCGGATTTAACAGTAACTTCCGTTGGAGAACACTGATCTGCCTCATGGTTAACACTGCTTACTTCCTCTTTAGCTATTTAAATATCGATACAACATTAATAATAATTATTAATTTTATAATTAAAAACTGTTCTGTAAAAATGTAGTCAAAATCCAACTAACCTTTCATTATAAAACTATTTTCAAAAAATAATCACAATTCTTGGCGGTAAAATACCTAACCTCTTAAGAGAATATAATTGAATAAATAGAAACCGGGATAGAAATAAAAGATTTTCTATGAAATACAAAACTAATAACTTTCGTTTGTTAGGTATTTTGTATTCACCAAATAAAACACACTTTTAATAAACCTCGACACATTGCTATACACGTAACCTTTTCAACACCGTGTAATTGTTTACTATGAACTATGAAGTCAAAGATGAACTGGTGTAGCGTCATTAGCGGCCTCGACCCTCGAGTAGCACTCGACTGCGCAGGTCCGAATTTCCTACTCTAGTCGCATAATACATGAAGCAAATAATAGGAACTTCCGCCGGATGTCGATAGTGTCGGTACCCTTAAAGCGCGGAAGAAGTCAAAATAGAGACTGATGTCTCGATGATGGCATCCCTTCAAGAGTTTAGGTAGTTACTTACATACGAGTTAAATATTTAAAAAAATCCAGAAGCACTTGAAATGTCTGTATTACTAAAATTCGTAAATTTGTTTTTATTCTTAAAAATTTCCTATAGCTTATACAAAACGGTGTAGATTCTATTTAATTTAAAACTAAAAATATCGCTTGAATAAGAAAAAATTATTAATCCTGTGATTACAAAAGATTAATGTTTCAGCTGAATTTACAATTGCCAAATTTGTTTTTAACGATAAATTTTAAAAATATAAAAAGAAGTGATATATAGTTAAAATTTATTTGAAATTCCGCTGTACATAAATATCGTTATTTACAAAAAAAATCTAAATTTGGTCTAGAATAATAAAATTCTTATATATATATATATATATATATATATATAAATATACATATAACCATGTAATTATATATATACATATATATATATATATATATATATATATACATTATATACAATTAATTATAGTAAAATGAAAGTTACAATATGTTGTTATTTTGCTCTATTTTTTTGCTCCATCTTTTCCAAACTTCTTCAAAAGTATTGAGAACTAATTCAATCCCTGGCCTGTTCTCCGCCAAACGAGCAGTGCACCATTTGCCCAGGACGATAAGCTGCGAGTAGATGAAATCATCCAAAATACCAGCTCTCCAGTCATAAACACGAGAAAGCTGTACACAGTCCAAGCTATCGAGATAGTCTTGCAAAAATTTCCTCTTATCGTTGTAGGGGGGTTGTCCAGTAGCTATTTCGTATAAAATAATTCCGTAACTATAGGAATCAACTTTATCGGTTATAATCTTGTTCTTCATGAATTCGATCGGCATATAGGGGCGGATACCAGTTACGTTGGTTAACTGCAAATAAAATTATTTATCATTTATTCATATTAATTTTCTTCTCATTTATCGAAATAAATGTTAGTCTCCACTTACGATAACGTTGCTATCCTTCAAATCTGTTCCCAAATTAAAATCGGCTAATCTTGGCTCCAAGGTTCTGTCCAATAAAACGTTGGTGCTCTGCAAATTGCCATGGTACAATGGAGTTTCCAAACAAGTATGAAGAAATCTCAATCCGCGAAGAACTCCTCGTGCGATACGGAAGCGCTGTTCCCAACTCAGGTATGGGCATCCGTATTGAAGTTTAGTCTTGAGATTTCCATTGATCATCAGTGAGTAAACGAGGCAAGGAGCTTTCGGGCTCATGCAGAATGCGACAAGTGGCACTATATTCTCGTGTGACAACAAATTCACAGATATTATATCTTTGAACGATAAATAAACGTGCTTGCTGTAATCTTTCCGTGTTTGACAGCTAAATATTGCAAGTCTTTTCACAGCTACTTCTTGACCTCTCCAAGTAGCTATTTTTTTTCAAATTTTTCATAAAAAATATATTAATATATGAATGGAGAGATTTTTATAATAAATTTAAAAACTCAGCAATACCTTGAAACGTGTCTCCAAAAGTACCATAGCCCAGCCTGTACCTTTCTTCCCAGTAGTCGGTGGTGCTTGTTATCTCATTATATTCGATTTGTTTCATACGACCAAGTTTGTTTTTGTATTGTACTTTACTTTTCCCATCGCTCGAAGATGCAGCCGCTTCAAAATTAAAATCTTTTTCAATGTTGCTTCTCATCTCATTCTCGACTTTATTCAAAATTTTTTCCTCCTTCAACTGTTTTTCGTATTTGATTTGGTTCGAGCATATTTCCGCTTTAACAATATCCATCATTCCGTGGAGATTTTTATCTACAAAGGGCGCTACGATCACCATACCCTCGTAAAGTCTTGCGCGAAACAAGGAGGTGTACAATTCAGTTAAAGTGTGATTCAGTTGAGCCCATATTGACAACAACCTGTGCGATGGATTTCTGTCGATTTTCAGTTTTTCGACGATCTTGGTGTCGCAATTTATAAGAATTGCTGAAATAAAATTTCGTCAGTTGTCAAATTTCGAGATCTCGTAAGGAATTTAACAATAAAAGCTTATTAAAAATAAATAAATAAGAATTTAGATTTTTTTCAAAATCTTACTTACAGGTAAGTTCCGACCACTGTGCATTTTCGTTCAAAAATTTCTCAAGCCCCTCTCTCACGTTATTCGGAAGATCGTACAGATACTTCCTGTAACTCGAATTAGCGGCGAATTCCTCATACTTCGTATCATTCGACATGATTCCAAATAAATCGAACACGAGACACACGAGAACACGAACGAGAGACAAGACACGACACAAACATGCGACTACCGATAGGTAACTGAACTGCGAAGTACCGAGCCTCGGTGTCCTCGGTAGCCGTTTAAACTATAGAAAAACTTAGCGCCCTCTGAATTTCGTACACCTGAAAAGTAATAAATCTACTGGAGCCTGTCAACGCTACGGTGGCCCTCCTAATTTTCGGCCTGTCTTAGAGGGTCTTAACAGCTTCTTAAAGAAAATCCTACCTAGCTACCCCCGGGGAAAGCCGTAGCGTCTCTCGTTTTCGGTAACGCTACGAGCCCCTACGCTACCCCTTTCTTTCACATCGTTGCACCTGCCTAGTTGAAGCTGTTGGTCAAATATTAGTGAATTTTTTGCTCTCTCGTGTACACCTCGAAGCAACCCCCTGGGATTATTATTTTTTCTACGCATTTAGTTCGCTTGGATTTTTACGTTTTCACGTACAATTACTCTTAGGGATATGTCACTCCGCTATAACGTCCATGACGGAGTATATTTTCAAGGACATTCCTTCGTCGCGCTAGGTGAATATGTTTGTCAAAGTCGTAACCCCCTGCAGTTTGTTGGCCTGCAGTGTCTGCGTGATGCAAAATGTAACTAGTGAATTATTTAGTAACGTAATTTTTGGTAGGCTGGCCATAATAACATTTATTATTTTTTCCACGTTTCTATTGACAAATTATAAAGTATCACGAGAAATTTAAATTTCATTTGTCTACTCGACTCGTTATGAGTTTGTTTTAATGTAGGCACACCGAAAATCATAACAAATTTTGTTTGTTTTGACACTGTCATTCAGACGTGTTTGGTTATTCATGTGTTTCAAATTTTCATACACCTCCCCCTTTTATTTTCCTTCTACTACCATTCTCATTGCCTCTCATAGGTTCATAATTTTAATGAAAAAAGTTATAATCGTCATCGTTCGTAGTCTAGAAAATTAAAACGTCTCAATGAAAATGTATTTCCTGACAGGAGAGCAATTTCACTTCGATGTGTGAAATTTTCCTTTGGGCAACAAATCCTCCTATTGTCGTCTGTAGACGTCGGAGCAGACCGGGCTTAGATACGCCTAAGCACGGACAAATGACCTAACATATTTTTTCGTAGAATTGTCTCCTCGTCAGAAACCGTACAGGGAGACAACACAGCATTTTACTCTAAAAATTATGTATTTAAAAATCTATGTTTAATTTTTACAAAATAATTGGTATAAAAATATAAAAACAATTCGCTCTATCACGTTCCTTTCCGGTAATGAATGTAAGAAAAATATGTGTCTGCTCCATGCAAAATTCCAGCAACACCGCTGAGAAGCTAAAAATATTAAATAATTTCAGTAATTATTCTAAAATTTTGGGATTGTGCGATTTGGAATAATTTTATTTACATAGGCTGCTGTCATAGCTGGATAAACATCGTATCCTGGCGTGGTGTAATACGTGGGCAGTAAGAATACTTTAGTTGAAAAACCCAAATAAGATGCCGAACTCATGTAAAAAAAACAGGCAACTGCATTGAACATTATTTCCTGCAATAATGTTAGAATATTTATTGTTTATTCTGTTTCAATAATTCCAAACGTTACTCACGAATAACGAAGAGCGGATCATTCTGTAAGACTTTTCGGATACCACGTAGCATGCCAATAAAATTGCCGATATGAAAAAACAGGCCGATGATGTAGTCAATGATCCCTCGAAAGCTGTTCCGATAGAATTGCTGTATCGTAAACCATAATTCACTAACAAACTTTGAATAAACCCACTACATATCTGTAAATCAATATTTTCCACTCAGGTTTTCTTATCTTCGAGAAACTTTGAATAATTATTATTACCGTTTCGAATATTTTCAATAGGCCCGGTATGGTTCTCAAAAATTCAAGATGAATGCAGGTACAGCATCTGCAGCAGCAACACTGAATCCCACCAGCATTGTGCGTATCGGAATGAGCCATTTTAATAATCGGTCCTGATTTACCTTTGCCCATCTTCGTTAATCGAAACAGCAGTAATGAAAGGACTAAAAATTTTCTAGACGACAGACGCTATCGGGAAATCAAATGCGACTGAGGACGAAGCTGTAGTTGGCGTGTAATTCTCACAGACCCCCTACAAAGCTCTTAAAATGGTAAAAAAATGTATGGTCTATTTTTGGTGTAAGGAAAGCGTTTGTGACTGCATCTTTACTCGAAAATAATATTTATGTGAAAATAAGAAATAATTAGCATGAAATAAAACAGTTCATATAAACATTAATCTCTAAATTATTTATAATTGAAAAGCATCTTTATTGCGATTATAATATTGAATTATAAGACTTTATTAATTCAGTTTTTACGTATTAGAACAATTAATATTCGTATTTGAAAATAATTTAAAAAATATGAATAATGAAAATTTTGAATCGAGATGGAGTGGTTTCCTTTTTCCCTCACGTGGGAAAAAGTAGAGGGTTTTAGTGCTAGGTTTAACGTTTGAAATTCATTTTGAGAACCACTGGGAACGACTTTGCTCTTCTGTACCGATGGAAGGTCACCAAAATAGAAGTCTTACATTATTCCGTATTATGTGCAAAATAGTTTCAAAAAGACATATCTACATTCGCACGATTTTAATTTTTAACTATTTATTTCAAAAATTAAATTATTTATACCGGTTTAACTCGCAATCAACAGATGGCGACAGATGCTCGTTTCACGGCCAACCTCGAACACTCGATGCGACTCTTCGAAAACTTCTAATCCGTACATTGGCTCTCGCCCGATCGTCAAATAATTCCCAGTTCATAACCCCAATTAAATTTCAAGTGGTACTTTGTTGAAAAACGAAAATAAAAGTAATAACAAGCAAAACTATCTCAAATAATATTATTATCCATTTCCTCACGTAATCCGCATAATTAGTTAAAAAATGAACCCGATGAATGGAAATGGAGCTTTCTACTACGTGATGGAGGATCCAGCGTACTCTCATTATCAAGCATACCAGCAAAATCCTTACGCTCAATACTCGTACCCGCCTCATAATGTTCACGCACCGAATCCAACGTTTCATCCGAATCAGTCGTTCGGTTTGAACACATCGTTCAACCGGAGCCGGCAATACCCAATGAACAACCCGTATCATCACCCTTGTCACAGTTATCATCCCTATCATTCCTGTCATTCGTACCAATTTGATAACCAGCCGTTCGCGATGAAAGCGAGCAGCGACAAAATCGTCGAACTGACGGACGCGAGCTGCGAGGCTTCTCTACCCTTCGATGAGACGTGTCCGATGGAACAGGGCGAACCCCTGGTCAACACGGCTGATTCAAATAATAAGACAGGTCGAGATGTTACCTAAATTTTGGCTAGATAATTAAGTTAATGTATAAGATTTCTGAGATATTTTTATTTCTGTAAAATAATTAGCGATATTTTTAGCATAATTTATATTATGTTAAAATATAAATGTATTATTATTTTATTTTTTATTTATATTATTTATATTTTTTTTTTTATTTTTAAATTTTATTTTTAATAAAAAATTGAATATTATAATAGATATTTTTGCAGATGTTGGAACAGGGTGTCAGCCAGAAACTGAAACTGAAACCGAATCCGGAACTGCCGAGCAGCAGCAGACCCGTTGGTTTTTTCAGACTGATACAAATGCTAAAACGGAGTTGGACATTGAAGAAATGCTGGAGAGAATCCCGTTTTCGCAAAAAGCCGGAAGAAAGGTCGTCAACAGGACACTTAGCAATGACAGCAGTCTATCGAATGGAGGGAAAACGATCAATGCGAGGATGTCTAGTGAGACGTTGAAGAACTGCGACAGAAAAGCTCAAGAAACTATGGAATCTCGAGCGCCATGGTGGAACTTTTACAAGAACACGGCCGAGCCCAGAGACGAGGACCCCGATCAAAGAGATAGAATCGCAATGTACAGGAAAAAATTTGGATTCGACAGAGAGTGGCTGAAAAAACAAAAACTACACGAAATGGATGATGAGATAACACCGCAGGCTGATCTTCCGATTTCGGGACGGCTAAATGTTGTAAATGACAAAGTTGAGTTCACTTATCTGAATAGTTTCAAGAAAAGAATGGCCCAGATGAACGCCTGTGGACCCTCTTCGGAAACTGGCAAGGTATCCGAGATATCGAAAGTTGGGAGCCCAAGACGCGAGTCGACACGGGTGAATAGTAAAAACAATTTTACTCTAGGTGGAGCAGAATTGCTGAAGACAACGAGAAAGAACGACTGGGAGGCCCACAAGGCGAATCTGATACAGTTAACGGAGAGGATTAACAAAATCGCCAAATGGCCCAAGAACCCTACCAAACTTCAACCCGTGAACAAGAATACGAAATCTAAACCTAATCCTAGTAAATACGAAAAAGATCCTAAGAAAAATTGCGTGTACGACAGGTCGACCTTGAAGGGTAGACTCCTATCGAGGCAATCGAACAAGCCACGATTGGCAAAGAGGGAAGCGACAAAGTTCGTTAGTAAAACATCTGTCAAAGAGAATAAATTTTTACGATTAGTAAAATTAAAAAATGATAAGAAGCTAGAGAAAATTTCAGATTTAGATAAATCGGCAATTAAAGATGTCAAAGAAGTGCAAAAATGCGAGTCGAAGCCCTTTACAAAGTTGAATCCCAGTGTGATCTCTCTGAACACTTCAGCGGAACAAGTGCTGAAACTGACAGATTTATCGAATTTCGACCCCGAAGAAAACAACGAAAGCCCGGAAGAAATACCGAAGGCAAAGAACAGTCGCAAACCTGATTCTCTAAAGAATAAACTCAGAGCCCTAGAACCCGAGAGACTCCACGAGGAAGTTCAGAACATCGGTATCGCCATTATGGAGAACTCGAAGGAGTCCAAGGGCATGAAGTTTCGTCGCTCAAAGTCTTCAGGGTTATACGTCCAACCGGAAGATTGGACCAAGTGGACGACCAAGAGTGACCTCATCAAGAACACGTGCTTCTGAGATCTCCAATCTTATCTGTAACGGCTGAAGGCCAGCCAACCGAAAACACACACCTGAGAAACATCTCGCACACCTGCGATAAAATATTGACAAGCCACGCCGAATATTATCTCGTCTCGTCGCTGCGTGCGCGCGAGCCTCTCTCGAATTTGGGGGGGAAGGACGACCCCAAAGAAGATCTCGGAATGATACCAATTATGTCATCAGCTCCTCGATCCCCCTTTTCTCGTATCAACGCATCTCCGCCCGCATGTCGAACCGTACGGATCCTTTCCACCCCCTCGAGTTCGCACCCCTCGGTCCGTGTAATGCTCGCCCCATTCACGATGCTCCTATTACGGGGAACCGCCGACGCAATGGAAGATATAAAAGACTGCGGACAGACGACATTTAGCGACGCGCGTATGAACTGTCGGCAAACAAGAGCCAATTGAAACGCACCCGTATGGAGTGGAAAATTTTGCAATGAAAATTTTATGACTAAAAGAATATTACGATTGATCAAACTACTCGAATTTGATTCATTTTCAAAGCTTTTCTGTATTCACAAAAATAAAAAGTTCAATATTTTCATCCTCACAAGACCACGGCGAGTCTTCTTCGAAATCGGGAAAATCCGCAGCGCGACGAGTGCGGAGTTGGCGAGGAGGACAGAAGTAGAAGGAGAAGAATAAGAGCAAAAGGGTCGGTCAACTGGGGAACGGATAATCAAATAACCTGCACGCACCGTATAAATTATCAATCAGGGCGCGATTGTGCAATCTCAACAGAATGGGTGCGGGAAGGGAGAGATGCCCCGGTAAGGGTTGTTACGCATCCGCGAGGGCTGACGATAAAACGAGGGTGGTTGTCGCGCGAGGCCTTCCTCGTGTCGAGTGACCCCGCAACAGTTATCTTCTCTCGTAGGCGGCGTGAGCGCGGACGTGAGTTCACGCCTCCGAGGTTTCCACGCGCGGATCGACACGTGCCCGATGCTAGGTGCACCCATCTCCCTCTTCTCGACGAAACCACCTCGAATAGACAAATGTCGAACCTACCTTCGTATCGATATTCCGTCAAATCGTTTGGAACAATAACAAGTAATACCAATTTGAAAAATGAATCGAATAATTCACTCGGTTACCGCTAATAGGATTTTTTTTTTGCGAGTGATTAAATTTCTGCGGGTTGTTATTTTTTTCCAACTGGATGAAATACGAATGGCAGTCCGAGAGCGTTTAGCTCGATTTCGTTTTGTAGGATAGTTTTCAGTTCCGCACGATGCGCACACTGTGTATCCATATACGAGGCAGGGCCAATTAAAACCTTCGTGCCCTAGAGGATCGACATTGTACGGGAGAGCATCGAAAATTAATTCGCGCTCGCGATATCAAGACGATATACTCCTCGAATATAAAACCTCCATAACGAGTTGTGGGCCGAGACCTTCGTTATAAGTCTCGTCGTTATAATCGATAGAAGCGATATTCATACGATATTCGCTTATTATGTAAATGGACCGGTCTACGAAAAGCCGTACGATGATCAATTACGAAAATCGAGTCTCCGGGAGCTCGAGCCGCTGAAAGAAATCTTGGAGCGAGAGAGCCTCGAACAAGAGAGGAGAAGAACGTCAAACGAAAGAGAAAAAAATACAATCGAGAGAGCGTTTATCGAATCACGCGGTATTTATTCACGAGATAACTCCGGCGCGTGTGAAGCGAAAAAATCGATACGATTACGCCCGAGAGAGTCCTTCGGCGCGTATTCACCGATCCGTGAAGATATTGGTGCGAAAAAGAAAATAAGACCGTCGAGAGATCGTCGAACGCACGCGCCAGCCGGAGCGGAATGCACCCATTACAGCACGCGGACACGCGACCAGGGTGGGAGGGGTATAGAAAGGATCCTGCGGGATGTAGGGGAAGCGGGAGGGGGGGGGGAAGATCACCGGAATGAACTAAATGGTTTCGTATAGCCGCAGGCAGTGCGCGATTGTTCGCGGACTTTCTCACGTTTCCGATGAACCGAGACGCGGAGACTCGTGAAGCCCCCCTATCCCGTGACTCGGGAATTTAATTTTATTCATAATAGTCGAGAACGAGATTGTCGCTGTTTCCGACAAAATTCACAACGCTCCCGAAATTCTCGCGTCGTAAAACCCGACACGAATACCAGTTGCGCTCGATTTCAACCTCGAGTGATATAACGCGGGACAAAAGGTTTCGGTACACGAAAAAATTCGACGCGGAAAGAGAAGAGCCGTGATATATACTCGCGTGGCTCGCGCGCGCGAAAGCGCGTAAGAAAGCACAAAAGCCTGTGCGGCGAGAGTCGCGCGCGGGCTTTATTTATCGCGAGTCATCGACGCCACGGGCGCTCGCGCATAAACGGCCCGGGGCCTTTATTTAATAAGTTGTTATAAATTAAAGCGCTACCGCATATTAAAGCCATCCCGCGCTCGGCATGTTTATAGTGATTTCCGAGAGAGAAAGAGCGCGCGCGAGAGAGAGAGAGAGAGAGAGAGAGCGCGATTGTGTGCAGAAGAAGAGGGGGAGAGAAAAGTGGGATTGGAAGAAACGGAGCCAGGATATGTAAATCACCTGCGGACCCTTCTCTCTCTCTCTCTCTCTCTCGCTCTCGTAGATCCACGCTCGCCTATCGGCGATCCACCTTTTTTCGCGTTGCGGATTTATGCCCAGAAGGCCAGCGACAAACGGTTTTAATTGTCGCCCCTGGCGAGCGTCTTCCCGTCCAGCGCTCGTGCATCGACGCCCCTAATCTCGTTATCCCCTGCCGACGATCTCATCCCTAAATCGCCACTTTTTCTCCCGATTTTACGATAATCGAATCGCGACTCTCGCGATCTCGTTTGGGATCCGCGAACGAGATTACCGTTCCCGATGTTGTTCCTTCCATGTACCGATTTTTTTCTCCGCCTCGTTTCGGGAACGTTTTCGAGTATGCAGATTGGATTCGCTTTTTTTGTCGATTTTCTTTTTTTTTTTTTAGGGGATAAATCGAGCAATGCGAGGAGAAATTTCGCGCACGAATACAATTTTTTTTTTTTCGAGGGACGTAATTGGGGGATTCTCGACGGAATTGAATCGTTTGTATCGTTTGCGGGGATAATTCCGTCGCTCCGACGGCGTTTGTCTGCGCGCGGCGGACACAATGACGGTAGGTAGGGCGAGTCACGTGATCGGATTATCCCGGGGAAACTTCGCGACAGAATTCGGCGCCGCGGCGGGATGGTAGCGCACGATCTCGATCCGTGAAACGTGAACGACATAAGGCATTGTTAAGCGCGGGTCCCGTCGGGATCAAACGCCGTCGGACGGTTTCTCTCGGTGCCGTAGATGAGCGCGCCCGCGCGGGAGGGTGTTCCGTTTGAATAATATACCGCTCTAATATACTTGTAGCACTGTCGTAAATTGTTTTTGATAAATAACACTTTTACGAGTACACTCTGGGACTGGAAGAATGAAAGAACTCTATACGAAGAATAAACATTTGCAGAGAATCTGTGGCGGTCGATAGGAGAGAAACAGCCGATATATATTTAGTTTGCAGGAGGCCTAAGTTCGTTTGGTCGGAGCGCTCGCTCACCCTTCGCCAAGTTGGGCTAACGCGCATAATGCGGATCGCGCGAGAATCGACAGAAGGGTCGTAGGTGACGCGGCGTCGAACTGGCAAACAAGATCGCCGCGAGGAACGTTTGCGGACGAATTAACGAGCGCGTGCGATCGATGAACGATGCTGTTTCGCCTCTGCTCGTATCGGCTGTGTTACACGTTCGTTACACGCTGGTTCCGAGAGCTCGTAGAGAATAAATATTCGATTGATCTCTTCGGGATAGAATTATCCCAATCTTATATTATTACTAGTACAGTCACACCTCAGTTGAGTTTTCCTCCGTCTTTTATTAGCGAAATTATTTGTTTCAGTCATTTTTCACTATATCTTTTTATTTTATTTTAGTTTTTTTTATTATTATTTTACGTTATTGCTTATTGTTATTTATTAATTATCTTCAACTTAAGACGACTATACACAGAAAAAACAACAGAAAAAGAAAAGTAAACCGAATAGTTTTGTTTATTCGTATTTAGCTGAAATTACGCAACGCAGGCGATAATTCGAGGAGAGGAACACATCGTTTCTCATCCGAGCCCTTCGGAGACACCTCCTCCATCGCGTTAGAATCGGAAATTAGTCACGTATCGTTTTTCAGCGATAGCGAGAAACGCGGAAAGATGGCGTGGATAGAGGCGCGCACGATACTCGCAGGGGTCAGTCTTTTAATCCCTCGGTGATACGAGAGTGGTGTGAGAGGCGGGAGGGGGGGGGGGACTTAAAGCGAGCCGCGGGACCATAAGTCATTCGGGACCGCGAGAGAGCCAGCCGAGGCTGCGAGTGAGGGAGAAGGAGAGAGAGAATATCGGGAGGAGAACGAGACGAATGGATCGTATACAACGAAGCTGGTGGAAAAAAAGAATCGAGTGTCCCCAAAAACTCGTGAAACCCACACGCGGCCTCGTTTGGGCCTCTTTCGCTTGCGTGCGCGCGACGCCCTGCTGGAGAGAGATAGAGGAGTTAATATATTTTATCTACTGACTCCGCCGTTATATATATTCGAGCGCCCGCGCGGAAGAATGAGAGAGAGAGAGAGATACGAAGTTTTTATACACCGCGTACGGTATTTATGTGTCGCCGCCTTGCCTAAGCGTTTGATATATGAACTATGAAGGACCGATAGAGAAAAAAATGAAAGAGGAAGAGAGGGGGAGAGCTTCTTCGTGCGTGTCGGATTCACCAACGAATGTAGAAGAGCGAAAAAAAGGCAAGGAGTAACTCTTGGCTAATATCTCGGTGCGCATTGAACGGAAACTCAAGAGAGCAAGAGAGGATATCGTCTCGGGTAAAGTAGAGGGCGTATAATTCGTCGAAACGCTAACTCGACCTCTTCCGGGGGATGAAGCGGCAAGACGACTAGCGAGAGAGAGAGAGAGAGAGAGAGAGAGAGAGAGATTGGGTCGCTTGATTGGGTTAGCACTTAGCTCCGTGATTGCCGTTTGTGACTCCTTTGCCATCCCCCGAACCATCCCTTTGAAACAACCAAATTCACCCTCCCTCTCTCTCTCTCTCTCTCTCTCTCTTCCTCCTTCCTCCCTCCTCTCGTTCGCTGAAAAACTTTGATTGCGGAGTCACGAACTTCCTGAATTTATAGTCGGACGCGAAATTTCATTACTCGTCGGCGTAGGAATGGCGAACGCGGTAGACTGTCGAAGAAATAGAGAGAGAGAGAGAGAGCCGAGGAGAGAGGAAGAGAGAGAGAGACAAAGAGAAGGGACTACCGAAAGAGAGAGCGCTACCGATTCGCGAATATTCGCGAGATTTATGCCCCTCTCCCCACCCCTGGGCGCCGAAAAACCGCCGATAGCGGAGTAATCAGCTATGCAAACGATCTTAGCGCAATAAAAATGGCCTCCGCCATGCGTATCTATAATGGCGCCGGTCGGTTTTTGCTCGTAAATGTTATTCCTGTTGAAATACGCGCTAATATAAACCGCTCGCGCGCGGGGGCCCCGCCGGTTGTATGAAAATCGAAGGCCTCGTGTGTGCACAACCCCCGCCCCCTCCTGCGTCACCCTTCGATCGCACGAACGCGCACCTCGAATCGCGGCTAATATCGCGCTCCTCTATCGCTATTACGTACTCGCCGGCTAATGATAATTGCCGTGTACGGGCCTCTTTTTTTTCCCTCTCTCTCTCTCCCTCCCTCGCTCGCTTGTTCTACGATCCGGCTCGAGACAAACAGCGAGAGCGAGAGAGAAAAGGGAGAGGGCTGTACTCCTTTGTTCGCGGTTGTAAATTATCGTTATACCGGGAGGATCGCTGTAATTTGCCGACATCCGCGTGCCCCGCGCTCTCGTGGAAAGTTTGCCTGTTTCTTTTCCTCGTTTCTTATTCCTCGTTTCTTTTTTTTTTTTTTTACAGATAAAATGTGCATTTTTTTGTTCCGTTCCTCGTTATCGTCCTTCCGCATCTGGAATGGCTCGATCGAGTCTCCGGCTTCTGGGAAACGCCAAGTACTGCGTACGTACGGTTTTTTATCGCTCCTGATTACAAGGAACTTTCGTGTATGTGTTTGTCTACTCGTTGAGCGAGAGCATAGGTCAAAATTTCTCATATAAAAAAATTTATAACGACATCCATGTAGGGCGCTAGCATAGCATTATTATCGATACTGTGTTCGTCGATTGATAGAGCGAGATGATTGACAAATACAGCGATTATATTTAGCACAGAAATAAAGAACATCCAGAGAGAGGTATCGAACGAACCAAGTGAACACGTTCGTGTAGCAAAATTGCGCAAACAAGCGTGAACCAAGCAGATTCCCAGGATCAGACGCCGCCTAATCCTTATTGTAGCCTCCGAACACCAGAAGCTCCCGCGTCTCGTACTAAAATCTTATTTTCGTCTCGAGCATTGAAAAAGATTTCCCATCGAGTCACGCACCCCTTTTCACCGCTTCGCGAACTCCCACGCCACTCATTTCCATTCTCCGGATTCTCCTTTTCTCTATTCAGATGATTCGAAAAGGTGTCTCCGAGAAAGGCGCTCAGTCGGGCGTAATTGATATTTCGCGGTCACGAATACACGCCCTCGTATACTCCGTGAAGGAGTTACAATCGACTCCTCGTTCGCGGCTCCTCTTCCCCCTCCTAATTTATTTTCGAAACGATGAGAATTTCGGCGAGAGGAGCTACCGATCGCGCGCACCTCGACGCGAATTAAGGATTCCACGCGCGAGCCAGTTTTATGTCTATATTTTTTATTATCCGTCGAGCGAGATATAGACGCGAGAGGCCATAAATTACGAATCGACGAGGAAAGACGAAACGCGGCCGCGAGTTACGATTTCGCGTTAAAAAAGGTGAAATATGTCTGGGATTCGAGAATTTTTATCTTCGATTGAGATCGTAAACTCGGTATTAATTAGGTATTTGAGTTCTCGATCGGCGCATTAAACGCCGGGTTATGAATTGTAACTGTTACGAAACACGGAGAGAGCTTTCGTCGGTCGCTTTTGCTAACGAACTCGAGCTAGAAATTCGTTGTAAAATACCGAACGAAAAAAGTAACCGCTCTATCTGGCGAAAAACAGAAATCGATGCATCATTCGCGAATATTTTATACTCCGATTCGTTATTCGTGTTTCGGGGTGGAAGCGTAAATCAATCGCCTCGTAAATACGAAATTAAAAAACTCGAGATGGAAATTTTTCGGAAATTGGTCGTTCGACGATGAATTTCACCGATATTTATTGCAATCTGGCGTTAGAGAATAAAAATCTGTAACGAAGGGGATGTCGAGGGCGTGCGATATCCGACTCTCCTCCCTGTTCTCGAGATAACCATTAAGAGGCCATATTAATATTGTAATTCCTTTTTAATACACGTAAATCTAGTCTCGGGACAAGGCCACCTCGGAGACTGTTTTACGACTGCTGACCGCGGTGCCTTTATTTTTTTATAGATTTCAGGGGGATTTACCGGGGGGCTAATGTCGAGCTCTCGTAACTCTTCCTCGCCGCGACGAGAGCGTTGTCGATTGTTCGGAAAAATATTTTAAAAGGGCTCAGCTAGTCGCACGAAGGATTCTGGACGCACCCTCGAAATATTAACCTCTCTTCGCAAAAATTGCAAAAATGACGACAAACTCGAGGAAAACAAATTTTGCGATAACTCTCGATATACCCACTCGAAATAATGTTTGCGAATAGAACGGCAAATTCCGACATTCTCTCTCTTCCGGATGAACGATTTCGCGATCAACAAGCCGGGGATCGTCGAACTGTGCTAGGCTCGGTCCCTTGCGCGTCTGTGTTTGGATATATCCGAGACGCGAACGGGAACTATCGGCGCGAAGTCCGTCACTGATGGTGCCGGTATGACGTGGTAAATTATTTATTCATCGGCAAGAGTGAATAATGGATCCTCGGATGGTATAAGCGCGGTTATTGATCACCGAAATATCAAAAGTAGGCGTATCCATCACCCCGCGTGTGTAGCGGACCACCATAAGTCGTACCGCGTGTGTCGAAACACATAATCGGCACCTAACAGAGAGGATAGCCTTTTCAGGCTCACCCACGTACCCACGTACGTGTAGCTCTTCAGGAATGCTCGGATTGCACTTCGGATAAAATCGATTTTTCATGCGGAACATTCATCACTCGTACCGATAATACTCTCTCTCTCCCTCCTTCCACCTCTTTCTTTTTATCTCTATCGCTGTCTCTCCCGAGAGATAGCGTAAGTAATACTCCATTAACAAAGTTCCCCCTCTCCCTCTCGCTCTCTCGGGAGAGAGTATAGAGTGTAAATACTTCCAAGTAAATAATACTCAATTAACGGGTGTTCCTCTCGCTCGCCTCCGTGAATTAATACTTCTGTCATTGTAACAAATTGGCTTTTTCCACGTTCGGATTATTAATAATTAGCGAGGCAAGCGTTAACGACCGGCTTTTATATTCGCAAAACCTCGTTCGGTGTTTCAATAAACCGCGGGCTCGATTGGCTCGTCGATTCCCGAAAAAAAATCGTGTCCACGTCAACCGCGATTACCGCGCGGTATTGTGACGAGTCTCGTTTGCGGTGACCCGAAATCTGGCTAATCGATCCCCTCTCCCTCTATCATTTTTTTCCCGATCGATAGTCACTCGCCGCAGGTGCTCGCGATCGTCCGACCGGAAAGAAACAATCGACCCGATCGGATCTCTTCGTGTGATTTATGAAGGTGGCCGAAGCTGGAGCCGAGGGGGGGCTGAGATATTTCGAGCGTTATGCGAATAGGGGGAGAGAGAGCGAGAGCATCTAATCGCGAGAGATGAGTAGCGATTTGCCGAAATCGGCCGGGCCATTGTCGCTCGGGGATAATCGCCGCGCGACACCAGGCGCGACGATAATTCGGGTGCTCGAGATCGAGCCTCTCGAGACCCCGCGATAGCTCGAATTTTCGATAATGGCTGGAGATGCTCGAGTCGACGCCCCGCTGCTTCGAAAATTTTCTAATGGCCCTCGAGATGTGTCTATATTGTAATTAGACAAGTAGCAACGTCGATGAAACCAACATTTAGAATAAATCAATACTCTTGTAATAAAGCTACATATTATTCCAAAAATAACGAGAGCAACGAATACAGCAACGATACCGGCGATTACTGTGATAATATATCACCGTACATATAAAATTCCTGTTTATAGGCGATCGAAGAAAAATTCCGCGTTAGACTCGGTTTGACCTCTCGACACCTAGTGAAACCTCGACAGGCGGAGCCGTCGGCAGGTATAACGGTTGGCTCGGTTCCCGCGCGGGAATCCGGAGAGGCCGAGGATACGGTCTCGCGAGCTCGCCCCGAGCTCCGAGCCCGTATAACGACACCCGTGACAAATCAGCGTCGATTAATCTCCGAATATCGTATACACCGAGAGCCGCCCGCGAAAACGGGTATATACCAAACATCGACGCGACGCGAGGCTCGCGTTTACGATTAAACGTGCCGGACCTGTTTGGGAACCAACGCCCGTCATTGTCGCTCGATTCGTTACGAGAAAATCCTTTTTTCATGAGAGCACTAAGAGGTCTCTCGCGGGAGCGAACTTCGGGAAAATATTTGTAGATACGGTGTGCACTGAAAAAAACATCTTGTAGAATACACTAAGAAGTTATTTGCATACCTTCAAATAAATATTTAATTCGATAAAATGAATTATTGTTCGAAATGATGAAATATTAGATTAAATGAAATTTATATCAATTATCTTATCTAGCGAATTAGATATTCATTGCAATGTATGAAAATAAATATTCGGTACATTCTTCAAAAATTTCGTTTCAGTCTATACAAACGATCGTAGGAATAGAATATTTTTATCGAAAAACAGCGATAAGAACGTCCCGATAGGTTGCAAATTTTCGTCCGTCTCTCGATTCCGTTCACGGAGTTCGCCTCGGGGCCAGCCGCGGTTCGAGAGGGAGAGCAGGGTAGAGTGTAGGATCGTTTCCCTGGACGCGAGAAATGCCCAACGAATTCGCACACGTTCTCGTATGGACACGTGTATCGTTTCGACGTACCCTCGGGCTGTGTGCTCTTCGACCCCCAGCCGGGAGGCGCGACGCGCGCGGCTCCTTATTTTTATCTCATTCCACCCCCTACGGCGTTACCTCTTCATCTTCGCGCTCGTCGGCGTCCTGCGATACACGCCCCGAATGCCACGAGGATAATTACACGATCGATACCGGTAAATACCTACCTAGCTCGCTAAGCCTCCCCCACCCCTGCCCCCTTCTTCTCCTCTTCTATTTCTCGGGCGTCCCTGATTACACGAACAAACAGAGTCGGCGGCATCGGGCCGTTAGTCGCATCGGTACAGCGGCCCTTTGCCAGGGCAACCAAATTGACTCCCCAGGCGCGAGATCGGACTCCCGTTTGTCGGCTCCGATCTCTACTACCTCGCGTTGTTATCGCGGAAACTCGATGAAACATCGACAACCATAATCTCGAGTTCTCGCGCGAAAAAATTGATGAGTTTCCTCGAACTCGGTTGGCCCGAAAAAAAGTTGCCAATGCAGGCAACGCGCGCGCGCGATTAAAATTGCCTCGGAATCGAGAAAATAAGAGAAGATTCTCAGCTCTCCTTCCACAGCGATGCTATAACTCTTACGTTAGAGTGCGTCGCGAGAGCGAATGCAAGACCGGACGACGGTGTTAAATTCAGGGATAAATCGCGAATCGTGGAACCTCTCTCGTAACGGAGGGTGCGGCCCCTTGTATACACACGCACGCGGAGCCTCCGGAGAGGTTCGTGCGTGCCCC
>NCVS01000276.1:552002-574779 GCA_003055095.1 Goniozus legneri
TCACGAACACCCGTAGGAAGCTCGAGCTTAATCTACTAACCCATAAGTCTGGACCGGACGTCCAGAGAGCGGCCGAGGGAGAGAGAGAGAGAGAGAGAGAGAAGGGGAGAGAGGGGTCTCGCGTATATTCATAACGTACCGCGAATATCGCCGGATTCTTATTTCGCCATAAATAATTTTAATGACGCGTCGCGGCAGCCTCTCTCTCTCTCTCTCTACCAGGTATAAGATTCCCCTCTCTCCTCGCTCCACCTCCTCTTTGTGTCTTCTTACCCCGTACCTGTAGGCAGCCTTGTAACATTATTTATTATGTCCGTAGCGTATATACGGACGCGCGACTTCTCGCTAGTTGTTCCTTCTTCTCCGCCGTCCCTTTGACCCACCTCGCGGATTAAAACCGTCAGCGCGAATCGATACGGTTGTAGGAAAAATTGCTGAATTTTGGTCGAGAGTGGATATCCGTCTCGAGTGCTCTCTTCCTCTCTATTAGACTTCTAACGATTATAGCCTCGATTCGTATTTTTTGCGTAGATAAGATTAATATAGTTTTACGAACCAATCGCGTTTTTTACATTGGAAATGAAGGCAGAGGGCGAACGAAATCAGACTCGATGAAAAGGGAAAAATTCTTGTCGTTTTAATACCTAGCTGCGATTGCTTTATCGCGAGGAATCGTCGCGAGGATATCGGATGAAAATTGAGGAAAGGGTATCGAGCGAGAGAGACGCGGTACATCCCCTCGGTCGGTCGTCTCGGTAACGTAAACTCGGCAGATGCGCGAGTGCCGCTACCCGTCAAGGTGGGCGTGAAGTCGGCGTGGCCGGGGACGTCCAATCCCGAGGGTTCGTCGCGTCCCGTTCCCGGGCTCACTCCCCACGCTCGCGTACGCCCATTCCCTTCTTTCTCTTTCTCTCTCTCTCTCCCTCTCCCCGGCACGGAATACGCGTTATCCGTACCGGAGGACGCGATACTCTTAAACGCGAACTCGGCGTTGCGGGACTCGGGTCATATGGTGCGCGTCTCGAGGCCGGCAGCCCCGCGCGCCTAGCGACGATTTTTTGAAACTCCCCGCCCGGGCCACCCCCGATTTTTTTCAATCGCGCGTGAGACAAACAACAATCCCGTACGGCGCGAGGATTCTAATCAGTGAAGAACGACCATTGCCGGCCGCCCGCCTCGACATGGTACTCTCGATGTGGATGCGTGATTTTCTGGTTCCGTGAATTCTTTTCTTTTTCTATTTCATCGACGAGCACGAGTCCATCTAGTTCCCGAGGAGGGGTGGGTTGTCGGAGAGCGAGAGTGATCCTTCGTTGACATGAAGGTGAGCGAGACATTTCTTTTCGTTGAAAGTCGTTTGATATACTTAGTGGATACTTAGCGAATTAGGACTCGTAGCGAATTTGCTTCAGGACTCGGATTTCTCGAGATACATCTACGAGATGATATACGATTTCTGTCAGCACAGAAAACAATGTTGGGACTATTAGAGAAATTCCACTGAAGAAATATTGACATATTGGTTCAAATTTTATTTACGACGTCGGCCCGCTGGTCCTTTTAGGAGCCATAAGTCAGCTCGTCTTCGGTGTTTTTATGATTCTTTCGCGAAACGAGAGAATTTCTGCATCTCCTTTGCCGGATTCATCCAGGAAGAGCTAGTTGGGAGCACCGTGACGCTCACTCGCGACGATATTTTCGTAACAATTCAATCCGGTTTTGGGCTAGCCTGTGGGTCGTGTATTATTTATGACCGCGGAGGGTTATTGTCTTACATAGACGTTGTAAATTTCACTCGTAAAAATCGTCGCGTTATTATCTCTCTCGTTTCTCGTGTATGAGCGTCGGCGAGCGTCTCGGGGATTAAGATCGGAACGGACAATGTCCGTTGGGTGTGAATAGAATTTTTCAATTGTCAAACAATAACGTAATAAGTAGTGGAATTATGTCTATTTGAAACGACACGTGAAATTATTATACTTCACGCTTCGGAGGTTGGGAATTTTGAAAATTGATATTTCTCAGTCGAGAAACGAATAGAGAATGTAAATCTTCTCTACCGTTTGATTCTTTCTAATTATGATATCAAGTAAATATCACGTCTAATTGAGCATTATCGTCCAATTAATCACCAAGGGTTGCAACACGTAAAGCAATCGGGAAGGATCGAAAAAACACTAATCAGGTCGGAATCGGTGAATCAAAATTTTCCCTCTTTCGTCACGCTCGACGAGGTTAACAGAGTTTCACGCTCGTCGGAAGTTCCGTGAAGCGAGAACCAAAGTCTCTCCCGAGAGATCCGCTAAATCGCTTAAATACGATCATGCCGCGCTGCGTGTCTCGCGTGCCCACGCGCGAGTTGTTAGCGAGATTTTCAGTCGGCTTGTGTGGTCCCGGTAAATTGGGGCCCGTACGGTCCCACTGTGTATATACATTCGCAGGCGCAAAATGGCCGGCCCTGATCCCGAATTATTGCGACTGCGATCCGATTTTCGTTCGGAAGCTTGTCATTCGTCACGAACCTCGCAAAAAGTCCTGTGTGTATACCTTGGTTTTCCGAACGAGTTAAACGCGAGAACAACTATTGAAAATGTACGAATTCTCAATTGCAAATTCAAGACGCTCGAAAATAGGGAGAGGTAGATAGAAAAAAAGAATGAAAAAGATAATTAGTAGGAAAAAAACTACAAACTACATTATAATTTCACGAACTGGCAATACTCATTCCTCGGCTTATCCCGAGAACTGTAACTGCTTTATTTTCATCCGGCATAATTATCAAATATATCATTCGATAGGATAGAATGAAAAAATTGCGTATTCATCGACGATAACCAGCCGACTCTTGTTCGCGAGGGGAGAGAAGGCGAGAGAGAGAGAAGAAATCTAAAAATAATCATTCATCTTTTGCGTGAATATCGAGAATCGCACACACGCGTGACATTAAACCCATAACGAAATAATTAATCACGTCCGTTTCGCGGCGCGGCGAGTCGCGAACGCGCGAAATTCTTCCCGATCGTTTCTTCGAGGATAAATTTCTCCTTCCCTCTTTCTCTAAGCGCGTTCGAATTGTCAAAAAAAATTATTATTTATCGAAAACTTTTTTCGATACGCTAGAGGTACTTCAAGTCAGAATAGAAACTCTTAATAGCCGACGAGTGACTTATATACAGTCGATCGGTATGCGACTATTCGTCTATTTTTCTCGCTCGGTTTTGTCATTGTGCCGGCGCGAAATCGTATGGCGATTTAAAATGGTCCTCGAGAGCGAACCCGGGGGACTCCGAGGACTCGAGTGGGTCCCCATTGTGCCCTCCATCTCGCTCTCGCGCCCACGGGATCGACCAGAAAGACGATTTTTCTACGAAGGCGTGAAAAGAGAAGGAGAGAAGATACTTATGGGCTCGTGCTCCAGGCCACTCGAGAAACCGTGTTTCTCGAAAATAGCCAACAAAAACCGGAGTCTCGTAGTGTGAGCATTATTTCTCGTGGCTTCAACCCTCCCATGGGGGCATAATGGAGAGGAAGAGGACGGAAGATGGCCTTCTATCCACTTTGTCAACTTGTCACCTGGATCCTGGATTCGAGCGAGAGAGATAGAGATCGAATAATGGTTTCTTTTTCTTCTCTCTCGCTCTCGCTAGAGCCAGTCAGGAAGTCACCCTCGCGTTTTACGTTGACCTTCCTTTTCTCGTCTCTCTTTTGTAACCTCGATATTCTGTCTCTCTCTCTCTCTCTCTCTCTCTCTCTCAAACTTATACTCTACGAATCGCAATTTTCTACCGTAACGACTCAAGTACTTTTTTTCTTCAAAGTGTAAACCCCTCGTAATGGACTGAAATCGAATAGAAGTATAATAAACACAAAATGAAATTTGGAATAAATTTTTTGGAGAGTTTATTGTTGCTTATATTAGGAAAAATTGTGAAAAAATTCTGTTAGAATTTTCAATAGATTTATCGCTCGGTGTTTGTTCAACAGTTTTAGCGAGAAAGTTAAACTGTCGGTTTTATCAATCGGATAAGGGTAACGAGGGCATGCAACAGGGGATTAATTAACGCCTATAGATACTACCGCCAGTAACGTTAACGCGGCAATAACTCAGGGCTTTTTATCTAACAACTCATGTGTACCGTGTTTCTTGAAAAATACACATTTTATAAAATTTTGAAACCGTAGAAAAAATTATTTCTAAGCCCCTTAAAGTGAGAAGTAATAATTTTCACAAAAACTGAAAGTTTCTTAATATGAAATTGAAAATTAATTTCTACATAATAGCGACATCCTTAGAATCTCAAGTGGCGAAATAAATCAGTTTTTTTATTCTCTGTATTCTTGAATCGGAAATACACGAGTTTTCACCGAGGAAAGTTGTATACAGACATCTTCCTTTTGTGCGACTATATCGCATTTCGGGTATATTACAGTCGTAAGGAGGCTCTCGAGAAGAAAAGAAGACTAGCCGCGAGCGGGCATTACACTCTGCAATCCTTCTTACAAGATCCTGTGCTATGTGTCTCGACGTGGTAATATATAGAGAGAAAGAGAGAGAGAAAAAATTAAGTTTTAAAAAAAGGTCAAGAGCGAGAAAGAAAGAGAGAGAATCGTGTCAGTATCGGTTTCAATGGGGGAGGAAGAATCCCCACCACCTCCGAGCAGAGAGAGAGAGAGAGAGAGAAAGAGAGAGAGAGAGAGAGAGAGAGAGAGAGAGAGCTCGACGTTTCACACTCGACCCCCTGTCGCTTTTTCGTTCTTTGAAAGTCATACCCGTATTCCAACCCCCTCCTCGACTTCTCGGGCTAGCGCGCGCCACTATATTCACCTGGTGAAAAAGCGGCGACGGGAGGGGGTGAGCCACTCGAAAGCGAAACCGAAACCTAAACCGAAACCACTCGAGAAAAATGGGCACCTCTGTTGGCTGTGTGCAACGTGCGCGCGAGAGAGACGGACAGAGGCGACGGGAAGAGAGAGAGCGAGATAGAGCGAGAGGCGTGTACGAATTTCGGTGAGAGCACAGCCCTTGTATTCCACCCGTAAATAAGGTAATGGGAGTCCCAGGACCAGAGCGAGGATTAAGCTTGTCTCGCTACGGGAATAGCGGATTATACGTATACACTCCTCGTGGAGTGTCTATATAGTCGCCAGAACGTATCCGTTTCATTTTCCGACACCGGCGCCCGTTCTCGGCCTCTTTCAATAGGACCATAGGTGGGCTTATTTCTCGATCTCTTTTCAGTCGGCATGGAATGCGACGGGATTTTCACTGAAAAGTCGTGGAACCGCCGAACGGGTTCAGGAGGATCGACGAGGTTTTCGAGAAAGGCTCTATTCGCAAAAATACCAACCATAGTATTGTGAGTTCCTTGATGACGATACGATGGGGTGTTAGATGGATTATCTCGTTTCTCGAGAGATTTCGAGGCCTCTAATTTTCCCACCCTAATAATTAGCCCAAATTGGTACTGATTTTCAAATTAGAACGAAACCAAAAACTCACTCAATTCTTACCACGAATTTTCGTTGGATCGGTACTAATTCTCGAATCGGGGATATCAAAGCAATTTTTGACTCACCGTAGCCCAGAAATTTATCGGTTTCGTATTTCAGAAGACAAAAACGAGTTTTCCGAGAAATCTACCGACGGCCGGAGAACCTTAACCTGTCGTCCGAATTCGCAGCTATCCCTTTGATAACGGCTCGCATACATCAGGCTAATAGCCGAAAAGCGCTTAATCCTCGACTTTACGATCGGGCTTTAAACTCGCGCGTGCGCCATATACTCGCGCTAGTGGTAACTCACCTCTCGAGCGACTGGTATAGCACGTGTGGGCGCACGCGGAAGGCCAGCCGCGAGGAGGATCGTTTCGCTCGGTTCCGCGGCCTGGACAAGTCCCGGGACTTATTACGCGATGTTTATACGCCTTACGGGAAGATATTAGAGCGCTCGCGAATTCACACCGCCGGCAGCTGATCCCCCTGCCTGCGAGATATTTTTTATTTGACACTCGTAAACTCGATACAGCCGGGCTTATCCGATTAATGGTCTTAACTCGGCTATGAAATTCCTCCGACTATCGAATCTGCTGATTTACAACTTCTCAATATACCTTCGGGGAATTGGCTTCGTATGGAAAATCGAAATTGAAAATTTCATTTTTAATTCGATAAAATTCTTATGGAAATTGTAGAAATCACGACCGATGGAACGAGAGAACGTTTAATCGTTTAATCCTCGCGAGTTGCTTACATCCAAGAGAATTTCGATTCTCTCTCTCTCTCTCTCTCTCTCTCCCTCCCTCTCGACATCCTCGAGTTCGGTAACACCCCTCTTTCGACTCCCGAACATTTGGCTGGTTATGGTCGGTGGTTAACCATACGTCACGCGGTCTGGCATCGACAATGGCAGCGCCGGAGCTACAGAGAAGTCAGAGTTGCATAATAGGCATTGTAACGCGACACCCATCCACCAGTCTGCGAGTATCGGCTCACTAATACGCGTAGGACGAAGACGGGAGGTGGCGCGAGGGGTGCCACGTGAAACCAACCCCGTGAATTATAGCGCGCGTCTCGCAATGCCATTTGTATATTTACGTTATCCCCTCCTCTCTCTCTCTCTCTCTCTCTCTCTCTCTCCTTCTTTCACGATAGATGCTTATCCGATGAGAGGAATATAAATTTTCTCTATGAAAACCGTTGTATGGTTTTATACTTTTTAGTTGAAAATAAGAACGATCTTGGAAAATTCTCTTTAAATATTTTTATATCGATATATTCTTCTAGTATATTATTCAGGTACTTCTTATTTTGCACCAATTATATTCAAAAATTCTCGGTCAATTTCATTGAATAAACGTTGCTCTTCAAACTCAATCGAGCCGTGTGAAAACCCCAAGGAGTTAAGCCACTCGAAAAATCGACACCATATTAATCCACAATCTAATACGAATGACGCCCTGTTTACATGGGATTCTCTCTCTCTCTCTCTCTCTCTCTCTCTCTCTCTCTCTTCCTCGCACTCCGCGGGAGCCATAAATAACGAATATCCGTCATGGGCTATGTACGAGATCACCACGGGGCATCCGGTTCCTCGAAAATCTGTTTACGGGACACGCCCCTGTAGTTCGAGAGTCATTTTCGGGTTTCGCGTGTGTGGGGTGATAGAGGGATGCCGAGGGGTAGGGGATAAAATCGACGATTTGTAGCAACACGCTCGTCGACGTTTTACAATGAACGTTACGCGTTTTTGGGCTCCCCGCTTCGTCTTATATCTGGCCGATGGTGCGATGCATGCGCGCGGCCATTTATTGTGCGGAGCCAGCCCGTGAAAATGGGCACGCACCCTTCGTATGGACGTGTTCGTGCCTCACGGGTGGGAAACATATCCGAGGGAGTGACGACGAGGGCCTCGAGGAACATCGAAATCATTGTTCGCGGTTTCTACGATCGATTTAACGATTTTCACTGTGGGAGAGATAAAAAGTGCGCGTGCTATTGGGCCTCTTTTTCCTGGGCTAATAAAATGCGGTAGCTCGGGCCGGAGAAGTCGACTTTTATCGAGCTTCCGATTTGGTCGAAAGATAATTTAATTTTGCTTGGATTTCGTCTTAATTCGAGCGATATATTGAGCTGATATTGGGTCGATCGGTATACAATTAATACCAAATTAATTGTAGTTGTAGCAACGAGTTAAATTGTTCCTTCTATTTTGTGAGTTAATTTAATTATCGATCGAGAAACTTCCACCAAATATATCGCATTAAGAAGCGCAAAAGCGAGATTTGGCCAGATGTTGGACCGAGAGAGATATACGATGCTCACCTTGGTTGGTCAGTACGGAAGCTCCGGAACGCTTTACGGGATGTCGGTGGACTGACGAGGTGCACCACGGGACGTCAGCGAGCCACCGTACCAGCTGCGCAGGCCCAGTCGTTTATACGAAACTGCCGCGCGAGCGAGCCCACTCGAGTGCTCGCGCCTTTGCCGCAACAACCGCTTGACCTTCGTTGAAATGTCCGAAACCTCTGAAGGTTTGAATAGAGCCTCCCAGAGAGACCCGTCGGTCCTCGTCCACAAGTCGTTCCGAAACTATTAAGTTTCCATGTAACCGTAATACCGAAGCATTCAACCGTGAAAATACATGTATAATTTCCAAATAAAATATTGACAATTGTACTCAACTATTTGAGTCTTCAGAATTGTTCGTACAAACAATTATTTCATACACTGAGGAAAAGATGTTGAACCAGTTAATACTAGATTTACCTTAGTCAATCTGACTGGTTTAAATGTGAATCTGCTATTGAAAAAAAAAAAAAATTTCTGGTGAATCTGGTGTAAAATATGCAATCATATGCTGCCAAGAGGATATTTTGTTGAGTGGAATGAAAATCTTTTGAGCGAAAAATTTATTGGACGATTTAACAATTATTTCATCGAACTGTCAAAATTTCCTCTTGACAGTATTCATATACTGCATTAAATATGCATTCATATGCATATTTAACTGGTTCAGCAATATTTTTTTCCAGTAAAACAATAACCAGTATCAATATTAAATCTCGGTCGATCCAAGAACATTTTTTTCTCGAATATTGGCCTAACAGCAAACTAAAAAGTCGGACGTGTACTTTCTCCTAGCGACCGAACAAAAATACCATCTTCCGAGAGACAGTCGTTGATAGATTCGCTATCCGGAGGTAACGCGTGGCGAATCGAGCAGATTGACCGATCCACGAGCGCATCGATCAAACCGACGACAGGGACTTTCGACGTTTCTGCCCTAATCTCTCAAAACCGTACGTCACGACTCGGTGCGCGACAATACCTCGCGTTACGCGTCATTGAATCTCTCGTCTTCTTCACAATATCGCACCCGTTCGCTCCACGGCCCTGAAACAGTAAAATCGTACAGCGAGTCGAAACGATTATCAACTCTACCGCGTGTTGGGTTTGATCGATTCCCATGCTTCCCCGAATTCCGACCGTTTTTCCTTTGGTTTATGTATTGATTTTGCCAACTTTATTTCAATAAAAAAAAAAACTGTTTCATTTTTTCGTGCAGCATTATTAACATCGAGATTCGATTGACCTTTATTTAGCCTTCTCGGCTATTTCATATACGCATAAAATACAATAAACTATATAATCATACAGGAACAACATTTTCTTTAACGTAATTTTTTAATAGCCTCCTAAAGGATACCAAACTATCACACTGCGAATATGCATTTTCACTCCTTCGTATAGAATAAACTCTTCTGCGTACTTTTTGACATTCGCAACTCTATCCTAATATCTTCAGTATGTCTAGTCTGTCTACCACTCTCACCCTACTATTAACTATTATGGATGCTCGTTTATTTCACTGTAACGATTGCCAAGCTCAGAGACAAATTCTTTGCAGACTGAAATCGAGGATAGCAGCACCGATGGTGTCAGCGAGGGTGGCAATGTCTCTCGACCCGGTGGCGGTGTTACAGCGAATCCGGACGTGAACGCAGGCACGATGGTGCCGGAGGTAACGCCGGGCCTGATGGAGTGCAGCGGATGCGGCGAGAGGGTGCGTGAGAGAACCGTGCTTTGCGTAGGAGGTCGTATGTGGCACTCGCGATGTCTCAGATGTTGCGCTTGCGCCAGGCCTCTACACGATCAGCACTCGTGTTTCATCAAGGGTATGAGGCTCTACTGTCGCCACGACTACGCGCTGTAAGTTGGGATTCTGCTAATCTACACTTCCGATAAGACGTCTTAGAATACATCAGACACAATCATACCTTTTATCGGTCTAATCGGTTTAGTCTTCTGATTCTCAGATTGAGAAATGGATTTGAAAATAAGTTGACTGAACAATTAGCGCGGAGATTTAATTTAAAAAATTTATCAAAATATTACTCGGGACGTGCGAAATATACGAGGCCGGACGGTAGAGCTATTAATGAAGCGCATTCTCAAAGTTAAAGAGAGAAAGAGGTATAGAGGGAGAAAGAGAAGCAGATACATATAGTATACGCGAGTATAAATTGCAGCGTACACAACGCGTAATTGCTACCAACGGCGAGGCCGTGCTGCGATTTACCTCGCCCCGGCGTAAATGCGATCCCGAGCAGATTCTATTATGCGAGCGCCATAAAATAGACTCGAGCTCGGCGGAGGATCGATCCTCCGTTTCTCTCTCTCTCTCTCTCTCTACCACGGAGTCGTCCTTCTCACTCCATAAATCGATCGGCGTATCGAACCCGAGGTTTGCGCGTTATCGGCGCAATAAATTCGACGATGTATCAATCGACGTTTATTCTCGCTACTCGGTTTCAGCTCCGCGCGCGTGTGCGTATGGTTGAATTTCATTCGATTCGTTCGGACAGCGGAATGAGAAGAGCGGAGTCGTTACCGGTCTCGGTATTCGTTTTATCGCCGGAAGTATGAGCCAGAGAGCATCGCGTTCGTGTAATACTTTGTCGAGAGAGACAAAATTTTCGTTCGTTTGTTTACAATGGAGTCCCCGATGAGTCGGTTTTTCTGGTACCGCAACGAGTTTCGTCGGTGATCGAGTTAGCGCTCGATCATTCGGGATGAAGTATCGATTAAATGGAGCTCGTTCGTCGATGAAAAATACATTTTGACGAACATTGACGAGTCCAGTCTTCTTAAACAGAGTCGACAAAGAGGCTCGAGCGGAACAATATTTTTTTTATTTCGCACCGAAGTCTCGTACGAAAATGTAGGTGAGGGATCGGAGGAACGGATCGGTTTTGTGAGCCCGAGCGGATCGAAGGTGAGTCATCGTCGAGATCGCGCGCTAAGGGGGGGCCTCTCCTTCGCGACGTGTTTATCCAACTGTCAATCAGGTTCACGGATAGCCCTCCTATGACTCCCTCTCCGCGTGCGACGCGAGAGCGGCTCTTATCGATACGCGCGATCGAGATTATCGGCCGATACTATCGACCGCGGAAATCGAGATGGGTAAAAAATCGCGATGTCGAATAAAAACAATATTTATGGCTATACAGCGATATATCACAATCGTATGATATATTTTTTGAATAAAAAATACACAAAAAATATTTATTTATACAATTTCAAGAGCTGTATATTGTGTTTTAGAAAACTGAATACGCGGATTTTTTCTTCTTTTCCCGTAATATTTCAATTAAAATGATTATTCGAGGCGCGGGGTATTCTCTTTGTCGCATAAGGGGCTGGCGAAAGGTCGCTCTTATGGGCACGTCGCGCGATCGGACCCTGAAGTTGCGTTACATCTCCGGACTCCGTTGTATCTTTTCTCGCTTTCCCCCGACCACCACCGCCGCGAGCGTGTAATATCGACATCCGTCGAAGCCAGGCAACAGGGAGAGAGAGAGAGAGAGAGAGAGAGAGAGAGGAAAGAGTGAATCGAAAAAACGAGTGTGCGGGAGGTCCCGAGGAATCCGCCACGTAATTTTTTTCGACTCGCGCTTTACGCAGCGTAATGCCGACTCGGTGCGGAGACGCGAACCGCTTCAACGGGATTGACGGAGCGCGTGGAAAGCACATACGTATATATATATATATATATATATATATATATACATTTATTTTACGTTCACGCGCGCGAAGGGTTCACGTGGAAAACTTACGGGGCCACTGCGTCGCGAGAGAGTGATAAATGATCGGTTAAAGGCATTACGGTACCGCCAAACGACCCATGGAACGGAAACTTCGCGTTCGCGTCTTTTATTCCTCGATTATTTTTTTCTTCTACTTCGCTCCTTCTCACTTTTACGGTAGAGGAGGGAACTCGTAGTTTCTACGCCAAGAGTTTGATACATAACCGTTTTGTAACAGATGTAACTTTATTCTCGATCGAGTTTTTGCGCTCCGAAGATTTTTTTAAAGCGCACGCGTTTATTGCGCCATCAATTTTTCGCTATTATTATTCACGCAGTAAAGATACCCGATATAAACAGGTGGAATAACAGAAAATTATCAAATTTCTCTCTTGTCGATCGTACTGAAAAAATAAACCGATATATGAATAAAAGATCGATGAATCGGTAATCTCGTTTGCGTACGCGATATTCCGGAGCTCCTAATCTCCGGACGCTCTGACGTTATATTGTCTCTTTTATAAATCCTACGTGCTCGATAAAGCGATCGAGTCTGTCACGATACTCATTCCGGATGAAAATCCTGGCTTAGGCGAGATCGTGGGCGGAAGGAAGATGAGAATTATTCGTTTATTTAAAACAATCCCCTCCTCGTTTTCTTGTGATTTATGTATAGTCTCAACCTCGACAAAAAATATAATAATCAGATTAAATTGGACTTTTCGGTAGCAATTCTGGCACCAGAAAGAATGAAATTACAACCGTATCGAGCAAATTGAGAACGAACGAAAAAATCGAGCGGACTAATGATTTTCGTGAGTCTCTCGGCGGAGAATCTCGTTCCTCCGAAAAGCCGAGAGACACTGGCTTCGGTTCGGGTTCGCGTGTTAATTAAAAAAATAGCCGAGGAGGCCGGGTTTGAGCGTGTTTATCGGCGAAGAGCGCGTCGGAGTGAGATACGGCGTTGGTAGGGGGACTGCCCACCGGGATAGTCGCGTGGCCCCCGCGAAAAACTCAGCACCGTCTCTCTACGCGAGTGTGTACGCGCACACTCGACGCGTACAGATAGGTGTGTACGCATACACGCGGAATCGGCAATACTCGCGGCGAGAGTACCAGCGAAAGGAGAAAAAAAGACGGCGAGACGCGGAAGGCTGGGACCGAGCGAGAGGGAGAATCCTGGATGCACTTTCCATGTTCATGAATATGATAATGGGCTAATGGCCGCTAGTTGGTTGTTTAATTACCGGCCCACACCGGATCGGGTTGGACCGCGAGTGCCACTACAACCGTCGAGGAGCTTCTTTTTTTCTCCTCCTCTTCCGGAGACGCCATTCGACTCCGCGCTGAACCTCGACGAGGAACTGCGTGAAGCGCACACGCGTCTCCCCCACGTGCCCCGACACGGCTACCGGATTCACCGTGCGCGCCAAATCGACCGTGCGAAAACATCTCGGCTGGCTTTTTCTACGTTCTTCTTCAATCGCGGATATCGGTTTTATTGATTTTCAATTCACTCAATTTCACGGAATTCGTCTGTCAGTATTTGGAATTTTAATATGATTGAAAGTCATTTAATAAAACATCCAGAAAAACCAAAATGATGCTGTCCCCGATATCTAATACTCGATCTATTTATGAAATTGAATTTCCAACGTCTCGTGTCCTACAAAACCGAGAATCGGAATGTAATCGGGTTCCCAACGAACTCGTTCCGGCTTATCGAGGAGAGAAGAGTCACCGCGATGAATACAGAAAATAAAAATTTTTTAGAAATTCTCGCGCGATACAAATGATCACGGGACACGCGTGCAGTAGAGAGTACACGCGATATCGTTACCATGACAAAATACGATTTAACCTCGCGCACTGCGTAGGTCACCGTTCGAGTTTCTCTTCTCAGGAAAATATCGAACTCGATGAAATTTCAATTTTTGTACAAAAATAACATTTCGTAGCTCCTTCAATTCTTCCACCCAATTTCATATTTTCTACTTTCGTTCGAGCGTTCCAACTTTTCCATTTTGCGAGAAAGAACGAAAAGAGGGCAGGAAAAATTTCGCAACTCGCGATGCATACACGAATTTCTTTATATCCGTCCATTAATTATGATACGAGGCGGAGAAAAAGAAATAGCGCCCGGGGACAGTTGATAAATATTCAAGCGGATGAAATTTTCGCCTCCCTTAGTTACGACACTGGCGCACAACAGCCCCCCGTCCCTCCGCCCCCCGGATCCCTACGGCACTGGATTATTTATCTGGTCGCGCGCGGCGTGTGCACCCGGCAGGTATAAAATCGCGCGCGAGTTGGTGCCTTATCTAACCGAGTCCGGGACATACCCAGGAACGCGCTTACCGTCCGGCCGATTATTCTCCATCGCGAGCCCTTCGTATGGAAATCCCCCCCCCCTTTTAAATGTATCGCCCCCCCCCCCCTCTCCCACCCATGCCACTTGGTTCGATCGCCAGTGAGGAGCGAGGAGGTTCGCCTTCCAGCCACCTTGCGAGGAATTGTTTATCGATAGTACAGCTCAATTAATTTTCTTCGTTTTTTCGATAATCGTTAAAACTTTTCAATTGGTGAAATTCTTTCGAGTCGCTTTGAATTCTTTGCGCAGAACGTTCGGTGCAAAGTGCGCAAAGTGCGGACGAAGCGTAGGAGCCGGCGATTGGGTCCGGAGAGCGAAAGAGAGAGTCTACCATCTAGCCTGTTTCGCCTGCGACGCCTGTTCTCGACAGCTGTCTACGGGCGAACAATTCGCGTTGCTGGACGCCAGGCTGCTCTGCAAGGCTCACTATTTGGACGTCGTCGAAGGCAACAACACATCATCCGATGGTGAGGCTACAGATATTTCCTTTATGCTAGAAAAAACAAAGAAAGGAAAGAGAGGATTCTCGAATGAAATTTAGCTTTAAACGCGAAGACAGCTAATTTCCTTTCACAATCCATCGTTTTGTTTTTGAATCGCTGCCCACTACTAATTAGCACCTTCGTAGAAGGCGGTGACTCCGAGAGCGGCCACAAGGGTGGCAGCAAGGCTAAGAGAGTCCGGACCACCTTCACGGAGGAGCAACTGTCGGTGCTGCAGGCGAATTTTCAGATGGACAGCAATCCTGACGGCCAGGACCTCGAGAGGATAGCGCACGTCACAGGCCTCAGCAAGAGGGTCACCCAGGTTTGGTTCCAGAACTCCAGAGCTAGACAGAAGAAGCATCTTCATACCGGGAAAATAAAGAATCAGCACGGTAAACGTCGTCACTGATTCTAGTTTCGTTTCGATTCGATGCTCCGAGGTGATCCTAACGATTGAAATCCTTGTTCCAGTTCATCAGTCAGCACCCAACCCAAACGTGTCTCCAGGAGACTTTGGTAGACATATCAATCTTCACCTGACTTACTCCTTCCAGCATCAGCAACACCAGCAAGGGCCCCAGCAACCGCAGCTTAGCCCGGCTGCCTGTAAAAGCCCGACACCCTCGCTCTACCACAATCATGGTAATTTCGAATACTCTCTGCTACATCCTTCGATTTTAAACGAATCAGCATTTCAACTCAGAATAGTCGGTTCGATGTTTTCTCCAGGTTCCGAGCAATCTATGGACGAACTTTCTCAAGACTCCATGATGCTGTCTATGCCGAACGAGGTGTAATATCTCGACGGAGCTTTGTAAATATATTATATAGATATAACTGTATATTTCTCTGTAACATTGAATCGACAAATTTACCCGAATCAGTAAATTCGTCGAATTCAATTTTAGAGAGTTCGGTCGCGCTTTATTCGTTATAGTATATAATTTTATTATTTTGCCAATTTTCCGATTGGAAAATCTGTAACATATATGTACGTTGGTTTTATTTTAAGTGTTAAAATTTATTTCCGAATCTATAATTGCGAATGTACGATTATAATTTGAGATGTTCATTGATATTCGAGTCAATTGAAAGTATATTATTTTAACGATAACGACGCGTTTCTCAAAATAACAGTAATTCTATAAAGAGAAAAACAATCCGCCCAGTAGCTCTTTTTCACTTCGCTAGAACAGCTGTAGATAGATGCGCGTCGATGCCGGTTCGGTAAAATCGAGCGTCGTTCTGTAAAGCGAATCTCGTAGAATTCAAACGAAACCGCCTCCGCTTCGATAGAACTTGTAGCATGTAAGAGCGATTTTATAAATGAACTCCCTTTTGAGTTTTCAATCCGAAGTGATGCCCCAAAATGAAAGTAACTTTTACGGTAATGAACGTACTTAAATTATAATAATCTTCAAGAAAGAGCCACACACTCGGAAGATAAAATTGTCGAATCGAAAAAAGAGATGCTCGAAAAGTTCTCGAATTCGCAAAATTCCCAAATATGAATTTTCGCGAGCGAGAAAAATCATTTTGATTCGACAAATTTCTTTCTTGGTGTATAGAAAATAAGTGTAACTGTGATGTAAATATTGTAAACTAACGATTCACGATAAAAGCAAATAATATACAGTCGCACGAGTTCACGGCTAAAAATGTTATCGGTTGTTTCCTTTCCCGATGACCAATCCAGTTCGCGAGTGATTATCGGAATTGACCGTGAAAACGAGCTTGCGAGATAAACGAATTTCACGCAAATACCTCGGTTTCTTATGCTAATAATTCTCGGTCGAAAAAGGAGAGAGTGGCGCATTTAGGATGCAAAGTTATGTAACGATCGGCATAACAATGCGGCCTGGTGAAAGATAACTAGAGATGCCAAGGAGCGGGAAGATGAAGAGAAAAAGGAAATTTCAAATTTAACGATAAAAGAGATTTTATTAATAACTGTGTACACTATTGCGATTTTGGGACGAGGTAATTTACCGCCTCCCTTAGAAAAATTTATATACAAAAGCTTCTTAAATGTATACATATTTACAAAAACAATTGTCGACGGGTATTAAATAAGAAGGGATCGAAAGCAACGGGACGAGGATCGAGAGAATTTATTACTTTGAGAAACGAAACGAGTTTCCAGCCACGCGCTATTCGAAAATAAATAAAAATAGTAGAGCACCTTAAATAGTTAACGACGCGCCGAAATTCGTTTCGAGATTCTCGTTTTACTCTCGATTTTCATTTTCTTATGTACAAGTGATGCAACGATGAACCTCGATAACGACGGTTGCCGAACTTTCCCGAACGAGATCTGGATTCCCATTATACAGCCTGATGGCAGAACTGAGCCTGCAAGTGCGTGGGTGTGGTCGGGGTTAATGGGGTCAGAGGGGTCAGCGGGGTTAAAGGACTGCCTGGGCTTTCGCTCCCGGCGCTGCCGCCCTGGTAGCCTCCCAAATAAGCTCCAACCAAGTTCACGCCGGCATAGAGCTCGTTAGGATGATGAGGTAACGGTGGCGAATGATGCACTTTAAACACAAATGAAGAGGAAAAGTCAATTATAATTTTCACAATTTTCATGTTCTAATCATTTTCAAATTCCATAGTTGTAAATACTCACTCTGTGTTTTGATCTTGCCGCTGTGTTTCTTTTGCCGCGCCCTCGAATTCTGGAACCAAACTTGCGTGACCCTTTTGCTGAGACCTGTGACGTGAGCTATCCTTTCGAGATCTTGACCATCGGGATTACTGTCCAACTGAAAATTCGCTTGGAGGACGGAGAGCTGCTCCTCGGTAAAGGTCGTCCGCACCCTCTTCGTCTTGCTCCCCTTGCTACCGTTTTCGGAATCGCAATCCTCCGAGGATGAGGTGTTGTTTCCTTCCACGACGTCCATATAGTGAGCCTTGCAGAGCAGCCTAGCTTCGATCAACGCGAATTGCTCGCCGGTTGAGAGCTGACGAGAGCAGGCGTCGCAGGCGAAGCAGGCCAAATGGTAGATTCTCTCCCTCGCTCTTCGAACCCAGTCACCAGCGGCTACACTCCGACCGCACTTTGCGCATTTTGTACCAAAGGCCCTGAAAAATAAATAATTATCCTTATAGCTATCGTCGCTAATTTTTCATTGACAATATAACAGACTAAAGTTAATCGGCAGAAGAATTATTTTTAACTCAGGCGGTCTCAGGTTCGTCGAGGACCTCCGCGATCAAACATTGGTAGATCCTTGCGTTCGGTAAACCCTGTTCTCATTAGCATACTACCGAGTTGTGTCGAGGCGCGACGCTCCGAGAGTCCTGGGGGCCCGGCGAGAGCGCACCAAGCCCCCGGCCATTCAAGGGGATCGGTATCGCACGCGATTCGCCCGGCAGATTACGTCGAGATTATCTCGACGTCTCAGTCGCGCGCGCGCGCGTCTTTTCTTATCTACAAATGGGCCCGGCCCTTCCCTCGAGACGGCTCCGCTTTGACTCGCGCGAGGAAGCCCAAACTAATTTTAATGGCTCCACAAATATACGAATCTCGAATAGCGCGAGGGTTAATCGTTGCAAATTTTTCGAAATCGCGTTTCGCTAAATTGAATCCGATATCGCGGTCATTACGGTTCCGAATTAATCGAAAATTTATTTTCGTATCAGTTTATTATCATTATTCTGTTGATAATAATTTACGACACGAATGTCGAAAAAAAATTTTTAATATCGGAATTGAAATAACGATGCGAACACGGGGCGCGAGAGAAACGTCATTTCGGAAGGAGCGTAAGAAGCGAGCGGGAGCGTGTAAAATGGGAGGACAAGCTCGGAGAAGATGATTACCGATACGTTTTATTTATACGGGCTGCTCGTGGGGCGGCGATATTGTATGGAAAAATATGGTAAGCTAGGTACGGGATTAGCCTTGGTCTCTCTCCGTTAGCCGGGCAGGCGCATCGTCATCGCGCCGTATCGGCCGATGCGTTCTCGCGCTTTTTATCGGACCGAATCGCACGGTCCACGGGGGCGCGGCCGGTAGAGGAAACGAAACGTCACATATCCGATGTGTATAATCCATGAGCTCTATCGTTCGCTCGAATGATCAATTTTCCGGAGAATTTGTGATTTTCCAGCGAAGAATTGTGACCTCGGGATTTGTCAGATCGATAATATTTTCGAAAAAAAAAAAAAATCGAATTTTCTACCGAGCAGTTTGGAAGATTCCAATTCTCTCCAAGTCGGATGAAATTTGCATTTCTCATCACACGGAAGAGATGACGCGGTTTAACCGGAGTGTATACCTAACGACGGAACAATATTAGACCAATCCCAAGGCCTTGTACCGGAAGCCGAGGAACAAAAGGTCGCGCGAGAACGCTAGAAGTGTCGTTTGCATAAATGCTGGCGCCACCGTTTTTCTCCTTCTCGCTCTCTCTCTCTCTCTCTCGCTCTTGCGCGCGCGCGCGCGCGTTCCTGTCCTCCCCCGACCATCTCGTTTCGCTCGATATAAAGAGAAGGCGAACCCTCCGTTGTAACCCGGCGTGTCCGGAGGAACTGGTATCGGGTATCTATAAATCTTCAGGGCCGTATCGTTCGACTACCAAACGCGTGCCCCGCCCTAATTTATTCATTTGTTCTTCCACACAGGCGGCCACCATAAGTCTATCCGAGCGAATATATAAATCGAACGACGATTTGCGAATCGACGCCGATTCTTCATTTCGAGAACGAATCGAGCCGCATACCTCGAGGAGCTCTGAGATGTTAATTGTGGACTAATTTTGATCCACAAAATCTATCGATAGGTTTCTAATCAGAATCGATAATTAGTTTTTATTTTCTATTTGGCGACCTCTGTACTCTCAACTAGATTTCCATTGGGAACACAGCCGAGTTACATCGGGGTCTTCTCGAATTGATTTACACGTCACTCTCGACCGAGTTCGCGAGGTATTTAATTTATCTTATCTCCGAGTGCAAAAAATAAGAAAGATAAAGGCTCGAGAGAGGAGGAACGGAATAAGATAAATAAAGAAGCGGCGCGTTTGAGACTCGCCGGCGCATAAAGGGGTTGTTCTGCGCGTTGCGCAGAACGGTGTGTATATAAAGGAGAGATATGAGGAGGGGCGCATAAAAGTCGTGAAAAAAGGAGCGGACGGAATGACGGAGGGAGGATGAGGAGGAATCACAGGCATCGCGTGTGCGTCTGCCTTACGAGGCGAATTCCTCAGTCCTCCGGAACACTCTGACACTCGCGGCAGTCACGAGTCGTGACTCGGCACCCACGTAACCGCCACGCTCCGGAATCGTTTCGGTGCCTCCCCGAGGATCTACCTCGCGACCTCTTTCGCCGGTTCGACCGGGACCGAACGAATCCGAGTCGGAAATTCGAGGTCACTGATCTCTGGGTACCGGACGCTAGGAAATTTCTCGTCGGGGGTTGACAACCAAGCCTCGCTCGGTGAGAACAATTGTTAGAATTTAAAAAAAAAAAAAACAAATTGTTCACTAAAAAGGGCGGAATTTTCAATCGCGCTCGATAGTCGGAAAAATTTCTACCCGTCTCGGAGATGACTGAAATCTATAAAAGTCGTAAGGACGCAGGAGTCATCCCGGATGCGAGATCAAAGATCGATGGATCTCTCTCGAGGCACCGAAATCGCGAAAGCGAGAGACAGAGAGAGGATATTTATTTCTCGGATAGCTTTTTTTTTTTTTTTAATCGCCCGGGACACCTTTCCACATCGACGTGACTTGCGCTCACCGCGCGAGAGAGACGCGTGCTACACGAGTTGTAGCCGAGCCTCGCGCCTGTGACGTGAATAGTCCCGACACGGTGTTGGTACCGCGTGAGGTCCGCGAAATGACGAGCTGGATGAAGAAGAATAATACGGGAAGGGAGAGAGAGAAAGGTTCATCGGAAGACATTAATCACCCGACGGCGACCATCGCGGACGTTCGACGTCGAGACGTCAGAACAGCCGCGCGATATCAGTTGGGGAATCCGCCTAGTGCCGTATAATTAGGCGAACGGAGAATCTTTGTCTCGGCGTTCGTCCTAACTTGAGCAACAAATATTTTCGCTTAAGAAATTGCTTTCTGTTTGAGTTTGAAACAAAAAAAGAACGATCGGCGAATCACGACTGAAACTGCGAGCCTCGGAGAACTAAAATTTTACAACTAATCCTAATTTTTGGAATGAATGTCTATTTCTATTTCTATTTGTTCTTCGGAATATTAAATTTTATATCGAAATGTAGCAAGTTTAACGGAACTCAAAATTATTCTTAGATCAACAAGAAAATTTCGATGTCCCCTTAATCTGCAGGAAAAGATAGGAAAGTCATCTCGACGTGTATACCTGCTAGAGTTCAAAAACGTTTTTCTTTCTCATAAACGAGACTCTCTTTTCGACGAGTCATGCATCTGTGTAATCCAGGTCGTTCATTCACTATTTCGAACGAAGCTGATGGCACGTCGCGTGAGATTTTGTCCCCAACTTCAGGATGATTTTTGAATCCCAGATTCATCTGTACGAACAGGTATTTCACCTCTGGACTGCCGAGGTAGCCGAATCGCTAGCCTTGAAAAACTATGAGGAAATTTCGAGAACAAATTATTAAATGTAATTACCAAACCTGAGATTATACAGACGCATTTTCGTTAATCTTGAATCCAGTTCTCTTCCGAACTTGATCTCTTTTTCTTTGCTAATTCTATTAGAAATTAATATATTCGAATAATTGTACTCACATAACGTAATCGTGCTTACAGTAGAGCTGGGTACCCCTAATGAAACAGGAGCGATGATCCTCGAGAGGCCGCAGACACGCGCAGCATTTTAGACATCGCGAATGCCAAGTGCGACCCCCCACGCACAAAACTGTGCGCTCGTGGACGCTCTCCCCACACGCCCCGCAATCCATTACCAGAACATTTTGGTTCTCCCCGCCTAGAGCTCCCTTCTTCAGGGCTGCTACCAGATTGTTGTTTGCGTTATTGTTGTGTGTGTTAGCACTGTTGTTGTTGTTGTTGTTCGGGCAGAGGATTCCTTCGGTGCATTCGTTGTCGGTTTCGATTTCGGTCTAAAAAAGTCAAACTTGTCTTTAAGTATATTTCATTCATATTTCACATATCACATTCATCTTTTCAGCCTCCATTTTAGGGTATTCCCCAAGAAACTGGGCCGTACGTTCTCAGCTTCTTACGCAAAGACAATCACGCGGTTCGAAAAAAAAAACAAAAAAAAACGAAGGAATTCAGCAGAGGCGTTCAATTTCGACAAATCTGTATTTGCCAATAGAGAAACAATGCGAGAGATAACAGAGAGTTCGCGATAACGAAATTTACCCTTCTACGGTGGGATTGTTCAAACACGAATGACGGCGTGAAAAAAAAAGTTCTCTCCGTAGTCTCGATTTGGGAATTTTGTTATCCGCCAAAGTCTTTCGATATTTGCATAATCGAAGTGCGCAGATCGTCCGATCGATGAGCCTGCGCCAGTATGACGAAATAAATATTTGCTCGCGAGTATTTTATCGCGAGTCTACGCGACGCGCGACCGCGCCCCAAAGCGTGCCGGTTCTAACATACACTATACATATATATTGTATATAATTGAAAAACTAAACCACATGATACGATTACGAAGATGGCAATTAATTCACAACTAAATCGCCGGTAAATATTGATACGGCTCGAATTCTCAAATATATAATATCGATTGTACAGGAAAGTGAATGGAAACGCTACGTGTCTCACCCGCGTGTTCCTCGCTGTGCAAATATAGACGTTTCGTAAACTAGTAATCGCGAGATGATAAAAAGAAATAAAAATTGACGATTTCCGGGTCGAGAGCGGCGCTCGGAGCAACCGAATCTCAATTAATACGCGGAGGAGGATGAAATAATAAACGAGCGGCACCGCGATGGTCCGTCGGATGATAAATGATTGGTACCATTCGCCAGAACGAACGAATTTTGTCTCGATTAGCGATTACTTTGACGTTACGCTTGCCGTTGGTGGTGAGAGGTTGGCGAGTGTTAGTCATAAATGTTTAGAATTATTGGATAAATCGGAATGTTTCCGATTCGAACGATCGGGATAAATGGTCAGAATTTAACGATACAAATGATCGTAATTTTTCGTAATCTGAAAATTTTCAATTTAATTTACGGCCGCTAACGCTACAAGCCGAGATCAATGAACTCGATGTATGTTGTAGGAATTTTAAGCTAATGTGCGAGTTATAGTTAAGTGAATTCAATGTCGCTCGGCGTTATACATTTCGCTACAGCTAGGAGCGAGCGCGACTCGATCATCGATTCGATTAATCGCCGTGATCTACGATTGTCGATGTT